>JAEIIL010021847.1:0-21152 GCA_018905715.1 Drosophila lini
GCCGAAAATTTTTCGGTCCGACAATTATATTTTTCTTTCAATTTTCGCTCCATGTTTGGGATGTAAAAATAAGTCAAATGAATTATTGTTACACCCCGAGATTACTGTTTTGATCTGGCAACGCTATTCAATTTGACAGGCATCATTTTCGTNGTTAGAGTACCGGCAAAATCTAGGAGGCACAAATTTTTTCTTCTTCTTTTTTTCACACCATTTTTTTTATATAGAGTTTTGCTGCTGTAAGACATATTACATCGGATTTTCGTCGTCAGAGTACTTAGCTTAATGCTCGAATTTAAATGTGAATAGGTAACAGAAACTTGGGTTTACTGAACTATGGATCAGGCCCAAAACAAACTTTGTCCCACCACATTTTTCGATACTGGAGGAAAGAAAAAAATTAACGAATCGTAAAATAAAAAGTAATGAAGATATCTATTTATATATTTTATACTGCGTTCGTTTATCATATAGAATATATATAGAATTGCTACGGTCTTATATGGTTTTTAAACTGACAAGAGATCATATATGTATGAATATTATTCTGGATTTGATTTGATTTGATTTAAATTTTTAATCTTCCATTGGGTAAGTATTTTTCGGCTTTAAATTATATTTAAAATCTTTAATTAAAAAAAACTTTAAGTTAAATAACAAAAAAATAGTAATGGAAACTTAGAATTAAACCCTGCCATCCTTGGGGAACATTTGCATCCACATGGAGGAAGCCGTTTTAATGCCTTTCCTCGAAATAACTACTCTATTACCTAGCTACTACCTTATGTTCGTTACCCAATTTATATAAAACTATCATTTATATACCATTTTGGGCCGGGGATCCTTTTGCCTGCTGTATACAGTTACGAGTATAATCGATTCTATTCCACAAAACAACCAGTTGGTAAAAACAGCTAAACAGCCAGTTTTGCTACTATTTTGGGTATTTTCTTATACAGCTAAGTATATAACTTAATATATTAAATTCAGGAATTTATTTGTTTTTATAAAAAATTGATTCGCAGGCAGAAGTGAAAACAGCATATCTTGGTGACACTTCCAAGGTTTAATATCGATAACTTTACTTTGATAGTCAAACAAAAGTCCATCTCGAAGGATTAGACGACCGAAAGTTTATTTCTGGGGATTTCCAAATAAAAAATCAGAGGAAAATATGTCGCTTAAATTTACCGAAGCACTGAAAACTCTTTCAGAAGGTCTACCTATACCCTCGAAGCCTAAGAATGAACTATACACTCAAGATGCAGTCGAAATATCCGTGAAGATAAATCAGGAACTAATTAATATGAATTCCATTTTCAAGGGAAGAGTGAGGGACTGGTTAGACACGTGTAAGTCGCAATTCTTTGAAATCAGCAGATATTTAAAACCAACAATTTTCATCGCTTATAAAATTCTAAAAAACATAACAAATTTTACATATTCGAATATATTTTACAGGCACGTACCTTCTGAAGGATATTTACAAAATATGGATCCCTTATATTTGCATCAACATGCCATTCAAGATAGAGCCTCAGTCAGTTGGGTGCCATCACTTCAGAGCCTATAGACTCAAGACGTCCGCATACCATCCAGCAGTTGAGAACGGATATGTCAATGGCCTCAAGCTAACCAAACTTTTTTACAACGATATGAGCCAAGCCATCCAGAGACTGGGCAAGATCAATTGCAAAAGTGGCAGGACATACAACTCCCTACACACAGAGTTGATCGAGCGTGACGGAAAACAATATTTTAAAATTGTTATCAAGGAATATGAAGAACAGGAAGCGCCCTCAATATTGTATCAATTCACAATAAGTTTTACTTTCTTGCAGGAATCTCCTGTTTACCTTTTCTTTAATGATTTCTTTCACCAAACTAAAAAATCAATTTATAAGGCAATGGCAACGAAAGTTTCGAAAATGGTAAACAAGATTAATATATTGTTGCTACAACTCCATTTGGATTCATCCTTAACAGTCGAAAAAATGCATAACATAGTAACATACGTGATGTCGAAATCACAAGACGGCAAATTAGAAGAGATCTTGCTCGAGGTGGGATAGCTTTGATATTCTTAAATATTCCTTTTCCTAATAATGTCCATACTTATATTTTCCAGGTCATGACTGAATTCATTCCGTTCTTAAAAATTTCCGGGCCTTTGAAGTGTGCTTACGGAAAATTGTGGCAATTCAAGCAAGCGGATTCAGTTAAAGTGTCGGAGCTCAAGGCAGTTTTCGGCATGGAGTAATTAAATAATAACAATACAATACAAACAATGCAATTATAACTACCAATAACCACAATTATGTTCGTGACTCTGGACAATTTCTGCACTGCCAGTTGCGAAAATACAAACCTGTAAACTTTAAGAAAACGCAGCCTAAGCTGGACAGAATTGAAGGGCAACTAACCCCATCCAAGCTTAAATCAAGGCTTGACAAGATATTGAATAGACTTGCCTAAATAAAATACGAGAGTTCAATTTAAAAAGAATTCGATTTGTTTAGGATAAGAGCGAATTTCTATGGCACGCTTATAGAGTTTCGCTGCTTCCTGGTCCCGCTTCATCGCCCTTCTCCACCGTCTTCGCCAGCCCATACATTGCTCAGATAAGAAGCCGAAGATTATATACCCTTGTAAACTTCTCTTCCTTTATTTTGCTCTTTATTAACGATAACTCCTAGTGCGACCTACGATGCAGATCTCTAAATAACAATGACTGACTGGGTTAAGGACTTGTGGTGGTGGTGGTGCTACTACTCCCGCTTACTGCTGATCCTTCTGGGCAGGCGACGGAGGATGGGTGCGAATGTACTCCAGGGCGCGCAGGATGTAGGCTGGCACTGGAGGTGGGGTGGGAAGGTGGTCACCCACCGGGTGGAAGCCCTCCTCGTCGGCGGTGTAGCTCAGCGAGATGTGCTCGCCCTCGGGCGACACATAGGCAAGGGCACCGCGCGCCCCATTGGGATTGCCCGCCTCCTGATATTGGATGCCATTGCTGGTCTCATAGGCGAACTGGTAATTGCCCTCCGCGTCGCTGGCCTCGTTCTGGAAGCTTCGGATCTGGGCGTCCTTGTTGATATTGTCGGCGCAGGCGCAGCCGATCAGAGCCAGGCAGAACAGCTTTAATATTCGATAGGGAGACCGTGGTCAGAGGATATCCGGGGCCAGCTCGGCAGCAATACTCACATATTTGTACATCTCGGATGAGTTGGAGAGTTTTGATTGAGAAGATGGTGCTGTGGAGGTGCTGCTTGCAGTGCAACTGTTTAATTCGATCAGCTCAAGTGCGTCTTTTATATGGATGAGACCGAGAGAGACCCTTGTGTCTTCAGTTACAGGCGGCACTCGAACGGGTTTTCGGAACCGAGGACCCCGCACTTCGGGCGGCAATAATTGCCAAAAACTTGTATTATCATACCGCCAATAATGGGAACAATAACAACAATGCTTAGCCGAACTATAGCCAAAAGACATGAGTCATTTGCCAACAATTTATATTGTATGCTTTAATTCGGTTTCGGTTTTCGATTCCACTAAAAGTAAATGCTAACTTGCGTACAAATAAAAATTGGTCTTTAATGCCTTCTCGCCTTCGGCTCCGGCTCATTCACAAACCGCTGGAAATTCCCCCGTGAGATTTCTTGTTACAACTTTCAATTGGAGATGCGCCCAGGGCTTCCATGGAGTGCTGAGTGTGGAGTGGAGCTGGCAGGTGCACACTGCCCCTGGAAGGCTGTTGAAATCATCTCGCAGACGGAGAGGGAGATGGGCAAGGTCAGTTCACCTGGCAGCATGTCACCCGGAGCGCCGCCGAAGATCGTCCGAGAAACCAGTGCATTGTGTGATCTTCTGATACCCTACATTTATGACTTTAATTAATTGTTTACTTTGAAGTCCGGCGAATTGATTAATTGCCACGGACCAAGCGATAAGATTGAACAAATTTATTTATTTAGCTATTTTGTTGCGAAATTAGCGTAGCAAACATCTTCCGAAATCGGTGTTAATAGCCGAGAATCATTTTGGTCAATAAGGAAGTGTTTGTTTAGCCCCTAAAACCTGACTTGCCCCGGCTAGCAATTAAATGTGGTTCACACCTTGACTACTAGGCTTTATTTATGTTAGTTCTTTGGCTGTTAAACAGAATTTCTTTCCAGGAATTGTCTGTCAGAAAGGATTCTCCTTGCATTATTTGCAAGGATTAACACCCTGGTTTTCGCTTCTAGGATGCCTCTATGTCTTCCATCCTGTAGAGCCCCGCGCCGTCTGCTAATCAGGATTTTTAAGCCGAGCCTTATATTTTGTCATCATCCTGGTATACGGCTCATAATTCGATTGGAATTCTGTCCGGAAACCTTGAGTCCAGTTTAAGTTGAGTCTACTGTCCATGCAGGCCAAGCTGCAGCCGTAAATGGAAACAAGTTGTATCTGATTTCAACGGGTATTTGCAGTTTTAAAAATAAATAAAACCATATGCAAATATTGATTAAAAAGTGGTTCGCACACCGTTATAGAATGTCTGAATAATTGGACGTTATATTTCGGGAATGCATCTACCTACTATGTATAATCATAAGCAGACGCCGAAATTATCTGTGAAGTTCGACTCTGTTTTTTGTGTTTTGCTAATTTAACAATTCAAATTTTTGTGAATGTTGCTGCCATCTGTCGGAGACGTCACAGAATATGGTTAGGGATCGGATGCCGGAGATAGAGATAGGCTCTTGGCGGGCTGAACTAGTTTGCCAGATCAGGTGGGGCGGCGATTAATGGGCATTTTATTAGCCGGAGTGCTAAGTGCGTTTAGGCCCAGCGACCTGTAATTTATTACTGGCCAACAAATTTGTATGCTAATGTGGTGAGCTAGCTGAGATCTTTGAGAGGGAATCAAGAATTCCTTGATGAGCAAACAGGTTCTCCGCCTGCGCGCTCATCCCCAGCCAAGCGACCAAATGAAATCGAAATTGAAAACGGATGATAAATTGGACTGATTTAAATTTATTCGGCACGAGTGGCTGGCCCCTTCCAAATCCAGGCCCGTCTCCAAAGTAACCCCTTGAATGTCACATGTGCCATTACCACCATCAAGAAAACCCAAACACCCAAAAAGCTATTCAAAACTATTAGCCGTTAAGTGCAAAGTCGGCTCGGTGATTACCGCCACCGAGGCAGATGTGGATCCATCAGCGGCAGCCACTTGGAATGGGTTCAGGTGCTCCATTATACCCTTTATGTGGTTATTTTAGCTTTAACTTGGAGTTGGCCAAATGCTCTACAAGTTAAATACAATATATGGAGTGGAAAATGTTTCAAAAATTTCAAAAAAGGTTAATCTTCTATACATTGCACCATTGTAAAAAACTTCAAAACTTCTTTTGATACGATTTTAATACAATTAAAAAGAATGATCCATTTTAATATAGCATTCAAAACTCAATTACGGTTGTTCCACCCTGTGGATATTGTATGGTCTGTATAAAATAATCTTTTTTATAACAAAACATCTTAAAATATTAATAAAAAAAGGTCTTAAAGTAGTATATATAAATTTAGTAAAACTTATAATATTCTTGGAAATATTTGATCATTATAATGTATTATCTGGCAAGGGTATTCCCCAAAACTAGACCTTACTTTCGATTTGAACGGTTCTGTATAATCCATTATTATATCATCTGGCATGTTCCGGGCTGCAAAATTGCACCTTTGCTTATAATCTAGCAAGGGTATTTCCAAGTTCCAGTCCCTCCATATAGACCTCCTTTCTAGCTTTGTTTTTACTGCATTTGCGCTGAATTTTATTTAATTCGATCGGTATGCTGCTCTTGCCGAAAAAAAAAATAAGAAACACACAAACATATTAAGTTTGATATTTAGTTTGGAGTTCAGAGCCAGATTAGAGACGTCAGCGGCGGCGGTGGCTTTGGAAACGCCAACGCCAACGCTGGCGCAGCGCTGGCAGCGCCGCCGGAGATCGGATGCTGGCTATAAAAGCCACCGCCTCCGAAGATCACCCAACCAGTGTGGATTATACAACCCCAGAAACCAGCAAGATGTTCAAGCTTGTGAGTATGATGCGCCTTTGGTGCTCGGAAGGATCCAGGTCATGATCGAGTGCCCATTTCAGTCGCTCTGCCTGCTCGCCGCCTTGATGCTGGCCACCGTCTATGCGGATAACATCAACAAAGATGCCGTGATCACCCGCGAGGATTCCGACCCATCCGATCCCGAGGGCAACTACAAATTCGCCTTTGAGACAAGCAATGGCATCCAGGCCCAGGAGGCTGGAAATGCGAATGGAGTTAGTGGCAGCGCGAGCTACGTGTCTCCCGAAGGCATCCCGATCTCGCTGACCTACATCGCCGACGAGAACGGCTTCCAGCCTCAAGGCGCTCACCTGCCCACTCCTCCCCCAATTCCAGAGGCCATCCTCCGCGCCCTGGAGTACATTGCAGCCCACCCCCAGCAGCAGCAGTAAGCCCGGATTGGATACCCCATTTAAGGCCTAGTCAGTGCTCTAGTGGCTAAAAATGAGTTATATCTAGTTTTAACAAGTCTGTACATAAACCCACTACAAAAAGTCAAAAAATATTTTGAAAAATTCCATCAAATATATCCACAGCCATGCTGATCATATGAACCGAGCTAATGTTGTCTTCATTATGGAAATCGGTGTACTAGATAAGCCAAAAACTTGAAAGCTCAGCCGCCTCATTCGAATTCATAATTTGCAGTCCCCAATTGCATATAAATTGGTTTATATTTTAACATATTATTATTTATTTTAACGTGTCACACATACGAGCTGTTAACTAGAGTTTTTTTAAATACGATTTGTAGTCATAGGTAAATTTTCCCATAGTTGACGTGTCAAAAAACATGCCTCTAGTTTCTGTTCATTCATTAAAACGATATCTCATTCAGGAACTAAAAACATATCTTTAAAGGTGTGTTTTTTCTAAATTAAATCAATACTTCTCGCATATTAAATCGGTAACCAATTTAAGACAAATTAAGAGGCTGTCCAAGATCGTTTATCATTCTGCAAACCAGACCCAGGAACTGGCCAAGGCAGAAGAGAAGAAGATGAGGCGAACCATGTATGCACACACAAATGTGGAGGCCACAGGGCCATCAACTTACTTGGCTTCTCTTTCCACGTTGCCTCAGATCAGTTATTTTTAAAAATATATGTAGTTTAAAGCACCATTTCCATGTAAATCCGAAAACAGAGGCTGACCTCCACGGCTTGTCGGCTGTTGCCAAGAAAGCGTCTAGAAAATGATGCAACAGCCGCCGCGCCGGCTGGGATTTGGGAAAACTGGTTT
Source organism: Drosophila lini (assembly GCA_018905715.1). NCBI lineage: Eukaryota > Metazoa > Arthropoda > Insecta > Diptera > Drosophilidae > Drosophila > Drosophila lini. The sequence continues at coordinate 7,344 of JAEIIL010021847.1, forward strand.
GCGGGTTATTAACACTTTCGCTGCATGGGATTCTTTTTGGCCAAGATGTAGGTCAACTGCTACTGCCGGCGGCTGCAAAGCAAATGACTTCTGCCGAAAACTTACAACTCTTCTACAGTCAAGCTTAATTCCATTGAACTTTAAGACATCTTATGGAGTCCATAGGTGATAAGGTAAGCTACTTTATTACCAACTGATCATCACATTCAATGCTTTTGCTGAAATTTACAAAAATGAACTGTAGCTGTAAATGATATGATCTATCTGCGTTTAATAATTATAAATATTTCGAGGTTCAAAAGAAGAGCTATGCTTATTCAGGCGTTTCAAGGTAGATATCTTCATCAAAGTGCAGCTTTCTTTTTAAATTCAGATATTTTTCAAGTTGACCTTAAACTTGCAAGTGTATTGCAAACAATTTCCAAAACTTTACATATGTACATCAGGAAACCAAAAAGGGTTAAGCTCTTTACGCTAACCAGTTTCCCCGTATCCTTCAAAACCTCCCCATGAGTCGAGCCACCATTCGGTATGTACAGTTTGTATTTATAGCAGAGACGAGTCCTCTGCGACGATCACATAATCAACATTTAAGTATAAAAACCTGTGCAATAATAAATAAGCCCCATTTTACCCGCATGGTCGTATTTTTGGAGCCTCTAAAGCTTGCTCTCCTTCGCCTCCTTGGCCTTCTGGCGTGAGGCAGCCGCTGCCGCCGGCCCGAAGCGCTGAATGAAGTTGTTGACCGGTCCGATAATGGCCTCCGGGTCGTTCATGTGCACATGGTGCGAGCCATTAACCTCCAGATACTCGAAGTTGGGCTTCTTCACCAGCACGTCCAGCACCTCGTCGTAGTACTTCTTGTCCTCAAAATACGAGGACTGGGCGGCCTTGATGAACAGGTAGGGGCATGCGATGCGATTGGCCATCTCCACGCACAGCTCCTGGGAGCCAATGGCATAGTTGTAGAACTTGAGGCGCCGGTCGCGGCAGAAGAAGTACTTGTCCGGATACTTCTCTGACTTCCCGATGTTGCGGGCCATCAAATGCTTGCAGTGCTCCTTGTTCACTGAGTGGAAGGTACCGATGTACACCCGTTCGATCAGCTCGTCGTAGGTGTAGCTCGGCGGCTCGTTTTTGCTCCGGTTCCGCTCGTCCTCGCGGAGGAACTCATCCAACCTCGTCTCCATGGTCCGTATGACCGAGGGATAAGGGCGCTGGTGCGGCTTCAGGGCGTCTATCCCAATGATCATGTCCACCTTGTCCGGAAAGACGGCGGCGAACACAAAGCAAATGATGGACGACATGGAGTGGCCCACCAAGGACACCTTCTCCCACTTGTACTGCTTCATAATGAGTCGGATAACATAAAGATTGTCCACCGAGTTGTAGTAGCAGCCATCGGGCAGGCGGGAGGACAACCCATGGCCGGGCAGATCGATCGATAGGAAGGCCACCTCCGGCGAGAGCAGCGGCATCAGGCGATCGAAGGTGCCAGCGTTGTCCTGCCAACCGTGCAGGCCCAGAATCGGTTGGACATTCTGTGGTCCGTACCATTTGCCCGATATATGTCCCCATGGAACAGTGATGCTGATCTCGGCGAACTGAAACCGAGATAAAAGTGCTAATAAGTTAAGTTGGTGGTTTAACGAAATATAATACTTATTCAAAGATTCCCTTAGAGCTTTAATAAACCTTCCTAAGACCTCGAAATTAGGGTTCTAATATTATATTTCACTCAAGCGTATGTAAATGTGATTAATTTTACGACTTTTCCTTTTACGAAAGGTGAATTTAAGTGGCTTAATTTTATTATTTTTTGCATAACGAATTTGAGCAAATTGTTTGAAAGTGAAAACCGGAACGCGCTTTTATGACTCTAGTTTGACAAGGAGCTCTGAACATTCTTTGTTGTGCCTAGACATTAAAACTTATTCCTATTCCCAAATTCTATGCGATTCTAGTAAAAACTATCTGCATTCCATTCTATTTGTTTTGTTTTAGGATTTCCATATGGAAAGGTTGTAAATGCTTTGAAAACTTGTTTAGAAACAAGGGAATTTACCCCTGCAAAGGGGTACGAAATGTGCAACGAAGCGGATCAAAGTTCACTTACTGGCCTCGTTGGCGGCTCTCCGGACAAGTCACCCGCATGCCGATAACGGTGGCCGAGATCGCTGCCGGTGGTTCCACTTGAGTTGTCGTCCGAGTCCATGCTGCCGCCCGCTGAAATGAATGTCCAAAAACAGAATGAGCTTCCATTCCAAAGTTTACACCAATTCGGGGCTTATCAGTGGCACCGAGAGCTGTGAGCGCCGAGATTAGCCGTGCGATTAGTTAACAAAATGCAAACGGCGAGAAAATCGGAAAGTAAACAAAGAAGAGAAATAGCTAAAAGCCGAAAATCGGCTAAATCGAATCCAAAGCAGTACCGGCGTCGCATTGAAAGTTTAAAGGTCAAGGTGGCCTGGCCTGCATCCTTGGCGGCTATGGCGAATCGTAACTCACGTTTCCTGGTCTCCATGGCTTCGATCGGCAACTGTTGCTATGACGTGGTTGTGTCCCGATTGGGAGGTTGCAGTGATTTCCCCGCAAAGCTTAATTTAATTATTCACCTGACAGGTACAAACAGCGAGCACATATAAAATTATAAACACTTATCAACAGCTGTTTATGGAACCTGCGGATGGGCGTTTTATACAGGGTGTCTATTGCAAAGCTCCAATGTAATCGTAATAAAATAAAATCTAATATAGTATATTTTAAGTATAATTAATATATCATTAAAACGAGTACTTAACTTAAAAAATTTATATTTACATATATTTAGATATAATTGCTCCCACCTGAAATAAAATAAATAAAAGAAAACAAATCATATTAATCGATTTCTTCATCGACTTATTGCCATCTCTACGCTACAGTGTGACTTCGAACAGGTGATTTCATTATACGATCAAAAAGTAAACCAAAGAAACTGACCAAGGCCAAGGTGATCAAAGTTCATCTGGCAAAGCACAGCGCTGCCTCATCCCAATCCATGCGTGGTGAAATCCCGGGGCAGAACATCACCGTCTATCGTCGGCGACGGAACAAAACAACGTGCCATTGCATTACTCAACACAAATAGTCGCTGCCGCGAAATGAAGATGCACAGAAGTCTACGCCTGCTGATAAAGCTTCCAAGTATCCAGAGTCTCCGGCACTCGAGCAGTGGATCGAGCAAGCCCCTCAAGATCCTGACCAAGCACGTAAGTAGTCACGTTATTTTCTCGTATTTTCCATCCCCGTTATCATGATGACATTCACTTTTAGTACGAGGAAATCTCTATACCAGTTCCCTGGGGAAAGATCGCTGGCAAGTGGTACGGACCCAAGCATGTGCGGCCCATTGTGGGCATGCACGGATGGCAGGATAACGCCGGGACCTTTGACACCCTGGCTCCCCTGCTGCCCTCGCATCTCTCCTTTCTGAGCATCGATGCTCCGGGTCACGGCCTGTCGTCCTGGCTGCCGGCCGGCACTTCCTATCACTCCATCGACCTGGTGCTGATCGTGCGTCGGCTGATGGACGATTACAACTGGGACAAGATATCCATACTGGGTCATTCGATGAGCTCTATCAACGGATTCGTGTTCAGCGCCTTGTTTCCCGACAAAGTGGATCTATTCGTGGGCATTGACGTGCTGAAGCCGCCGATCAGGAGTGCGCGCCAAATTGTGGATGGGCTGGGCGAGCGGCTGGAGGCCACCTTGAAGCTGGAACGGAGGCTAAAGAGCGGTTCAGAGCCGCCGGCGTACGAGTGGGACGAGTTGGTGAACCGACTGCACGAGGGCTCCAACAAATCCGTGTCGCTTGAGTCCTGCAAGTACCTGCTGCAGCGAAACTGTAGGCCTTCGACCCACGAGCCGCACAAGTATTACTTCTCCCGCGACAACCGACTCAAGTCCTCGCTCTTCTACACGCTGCACCACGAGGTGCCGCTGGAGATGGCGCGGCGGATCAAGTGTCCGCATCTGTTCATCAAGGCCCTGCAGGCGCCGTACTACGAACGCAAGGAGTACTACGATGCCACGCTGGCCGAATTGCGGCACAATCCCCTCTTCGAGTACCACGAGGTGGAGGGAACGCATCACGTCCACCTCAACGAGCCGGAGAAGGTGGCGCCCATCATCAACTCGTTCATCAACAAGTACCGACCCTTATGAGACCGGCCTGGCGTGGATCTGGACATCTAAAGAGTGTACAAACTAGTTGATTGGTAGCCCTTATCCCTAATTCCTATGTTTAGTTCCCCTTGACGCAGATATTCCATTGATATTGTCCCAGCAGTAGGAAGTAGAAATATACTTTGGTTGCTTCTATTTAATTTATTATTTACAATCGATATACCGGCAATAACATTAAAGTTATAGACTTAATTACAGAACGTCAAAAGGTACCTTTTGAGTTGTTTTTGTGTGGAATTAGCGCCGCAACTAAGAACTAGCCAATACGGATTCCGACTTTGCAAAATAAACAAGAATTTGTAAATTCCCCAAAGCTCCCAAGAAATTTCCATGGGATTGGGCGGTTCGTAAAATACAATTATAATCGGACTAAGTGGTGGATCGATGGGTTATGAATTCGGAATTATGTATGTACGTATCCGTGCACTGCTCGCACTCAGAACCCATCTAGCCAGCACTTGGGCAGCCCAAGGTATAAAATAAATATTTAGTGGAGATTTTGGTTAGCTAAATTCTAAAAGTATTTATCAAGCTAAAATATATATCTTTTTGGGGTTTCGTTTTTGTAAAATCAGTCGGCGCGAGGAAAAATATGTAATAATAAACAAATACAACATTGGGATACTCGAGGATATATGAATATATATATATGCTTCAGTTTCGGTTGGTGTATAATTGTATATATCAAGCGTAATCAACAATTGCTTCGGTTTCGCATAGAGTTCGATTTTGCAGCGTATGAGTGTCTCGTGTTGTCCTCAATCAGATTCAAAGTGTTGTAGAAAAATATACATACAATATATGTGTGTAAATAAATATATATAGTCGTATGTAAGCCATACCAAAGACCTTATGATAACAAGATGAGAAGCGCCATACGACTTGGCCAATTTGTATATTGGTGGAAAATTGCTTAGAACTCCAAAAATTGGCGTATTCATTTTGTTTTTATAAGGCCTTGGACATACCTATTCTATGCCGCAGGATATACAATCTATTACACTGGCACGTTGAGCAGCCGCAACACTGTTCATTTACAAAAAGACAGCACAGCGCTATGCGATATTGCAGGAAAGGTTCAATCAGGTAAATATTTGCACTTGTCATTAGGGAATACTAAAAGCCTACGTTATAAATCTTGTACGGGAATTTAAAACTTGTAAATTGTAAATTTCAAAATAAATTGCACAGGTAAAATGTCGGTCTTTCGGTAAATGAACTATTGCACTTGCTCAAGACACCAATTGCAGGGTAAACATTGTAATAAAACAATACTAATAGCTAATCAAACAAACTAAAAACTACGCTAAAAATAAATACAATAAATAATTACGTCCTAGGGAGAAAATGCTTAGCAACGTTTAGTGCGGATTTGTTAGTGCCTCCTCTCCCAACGCCTCCTCCATCTCCATTTTGGTTTCTCTATTTACAATTGTTTCAGGCTTCCGCATCAATTGGACCGGAGCTCAAGCCACTGGCGACGAGTCGCCCTTCATGTCGCGCTCGCGAAAGAATCCGCGCTCCGTCTTGCACTCGCGTATGGTGACGGTCTCCAGGTTGACGGTGACATCGGTTATCACCACGCGGTTGGATATGTTGCACTTGGCCGGCAGCCAGAAGCGCGGCGGCAGAGCGCGCGGCGACAGAGGTGTCAGCGGCTGCTTCTGGTTGATGGTCAGGTTCTGCTGGTTGTTGCACGCTTTCGGTATATTGTTGTTCTCCTGCGGCGGCTGTTGCTGTGTGCTTTCGCCGGTTACAGCCTCATCCTCCTCGGCGACAGACTCAGCGGGCGTGGAGATGGCTTCACAGGCCGGTTGCGTGATGGCCTGCAGTTCCGATTTCAGAGGAGTGACTGCCTCGTTGGCTATTTTCTCTGCCTGCTGATGATCGGGGATCGCAGATTGGAGCTTCTCCAGTGGGCCTGGCTGGTGCTGCTGCGGCAGCTGAGGCTTGGCGACGGGTCCGTCCGGAGAGGTCTTGATTGTCACACCAATCTTACCCGACTCCTTGAGCACCTCCGCCTTGCGCTTGGTGCCGATCAGCGGCTGATCCTCGGAGCTGGACGAGTTAGTGTCGGCCTCCGGGACAAAGGAGTTGTGCGTGGAGCTGCTGTTCGAGGAGGAGCTGTGCTCCATGCGCTGCCTTTTTGACTCGTGGTGGTGGTGATGGTGATGATGCGACAGCGGCGACTCGGAACGTCGACCGCCGCCTCGTTCGGACTTGATGTGGTGATGGTGGTGATGATGCTGGTGATGGTGCTTCTTCTCCTTCTCCTTCTTCGCCTCCGGATCGTGTATTGAACCGCCGGCAGTCGATGTGGTGGCGTGGCTGGTGTCCACATCGTCGCCGGTAAACGTATACTCGTCCTCCTCGGATTCCTGCTCCGGTTCCGGATCGGGCTCCTTCTCCTTCTTCTTCAAGCCGCGTTTGGAGGGCGTGCCAGCCGATTTGTTACTCTGCTCGTAGATGTCGATCAGGCGGCGGTCCAGAATGTTCACTTCAGGCTCCCAGGTGTTGTAGCGCTGGTTCCAGCCCTTCCACTTTACGCGGTACTCCACGGTGCCCTGGAAGGGAAAATTGAGAATGCAAATGCAAGGAAACAACAATTAATTGATTTTCCATCTTCGAAGCGCAACAAAAACATCTCGAAGCCTCTCCACACACACACAGCCACATCGCTTACGCACTCCTCACACACAACCACACGCACACTCGCAAACATGCAGCGTGCAAATGGTGGTTGCTGCAGCAGATGTCCTCTGCCCAAAAATGTCGAAGGACATGTGACCTTGTGCCGCTTCGGCCACATATATTGCATGTCCCGTGTGCTGCGCAAACTGCGTCCTGCACTCGGGCATTTCCATTTTCGCTGCTTTCCACGCATTTGTTTACGAGCGCTCACCTTTCTAACGCGCTTCTGGATTATTTTCTCCGCCGCGTACACCAGGAAATCGTCCCGATCGTCCTGCACATTCTCGCGCACCACCTTCCCCTTGCCCCCCTTTCCGCGACCAGTCATTTTTAATTAATTCGCGTTGTGTATGACTCGATTATTTATATTATTCGCAATTTTCAATTTTTACAATTCTGTTTTTCGCGTTTTTGTTAGCAGGAGTGTGGCCGTAGTAGCAAATATCAGTGCTACCAAATACAAATTTGGCTACAATCCTAAAAAATCTCAAAATTTTCCCTCTAAAAAACCACACCTGATATTTGAACCACAACTGAGACTCGAACTTAATCTGATACTACAACCTCTGTTCACCCAGATGAGAGTAAAGCGAAAAGTCTGGCAACGCATCAGTGCTGCCAGACTTTTAGTTCATGAGCGACCAAAAGTACCAGATCGTCAGTGCATGAGGGCCCAAAAGTACCAGATCGTCTTAAAGTGGGTGGGAGAAAGAGAAGGGAAAGGAAAAGCACGAGAAAGCCACTTTGAAAGCTCGAAAGAAAGGATGTCGAAAGGAAGTGGCGACTGCAGATATTTTTTACCAGTTGTGTGTTGGCCGAGGGTTCGCGTGGCGGGGGCGGCAACTACGATGACATTATTTAATTTATGCTGTGATAGTGAAATACCAACAACAACACCAACAACAACAAGAACACAAACTCATAAACCCACGAAATCAAACAAATTATTTTCGCCGAGAGACCCACAAGCCACAACTGGAAAGTTAATTTATTTAACGCGAAGAAGAACGGGAAATTAACAAAAAGCTTTAACCAAATAACAACAAAAATAATAAGGAAAAACACCAAGCAAACCCATTGCATGCCATATTTATAAATAAATAATACCTTAATGCATAGTGAAAACAGCACCAATTAGCGCATAACCTATAAAGTCTTAGTCAATATGTTTAGCTAGTTACAATTTACATAGATAACGATTAATTAGTGGCTTCAAACAAAACACCAAGAAAACAACAGCCCAGAAGGGAAAAACCAATACCAAGTTCGATGGCACTGGAGCTGAAAGGCGAAACTAACGAATAACGATTAGGGAAGCAGGCCAACTGATAAGGCTGGCCAAATATTAAGCTTATTGCGAATAGAGGATAGGAAATAATAATAGCAACCGCCCCCAAACCGCGCCGAAAGCCCCGAAAAGCGAGTTCATTCAGAAAACGTGCCACACAACCGGACGGCAGCGACGCTGGCGCAGGCAGAGGCAGAGGCAGTGAAGGCAACGGTAAATGTCAAAGTCATAAAGAGAGAGAAAGAGAGCGAAAGCTCGCTAAAGCTCAGGACAACTGTCAACGAAAAGCCGCAGGATAAAAGGTTCGTCAGAGCGGTAGATTTCAAAATTCTATCGTAAAAAGAAAAATCCAGGAAATCTTTTCAAAATCCGAAAAACTATAAAAAAAAACGTTAAAATCTGCCGTGAAATAAGCGAGAAATAACTTAAAGCTTATCATACTCTCTTAGTATAAAACAGCAGGATACAAGTCCTTGCTTTCGATAAAAAAAAGAAAGGTAGAGATTTTTGAATTTCAAGAAAGGATGTAAAAGGACAAGAGCCTGCTAACCAAAATTATATAAATGAGAAGAAACGACAAGGTAAAAGCTCATCCAGTCTCTTAGACAGTAGACAAATGTAAACGCCTTAAGGATAGTCTGAAACCACAAAAGCTCAGGATAAAAGCTCGACCCAGGGCTTTTGGCCAAGACACGCCCCTTGTCAGCAGAATGGCCACCACAGCGGCGGGAATGGGTGGGGGAACGGGAACGACAGGAGCAGCAGCGGGAGCGGCGCATCCCGATGACGCCAGCAGCATGAGCGACGACGTCTTTGAGGACGCTGAGACGACGCAGGCCAGGATCGAGGAGCTGCGCCGCCGCCCCTTCGGCGATGGCTGTTACAACCCGCCGGCAGCCCCCGCCTCCGTATCGACAACGACGCAGCACCACCACAATCTGCATCACCATCACCACAGCCAGCAGAGTCTGACCGGAAGCCATCACTACCATGACGAGTCCATCATGGCGCCCGTTCAGCGCTCGGCCACAGGATATCCGGGCTATCGGCCGTCACGCGAGGCCCTGCAGATGTACGCTTACGGCAACGAGGACTACGACGACTATGACGATGGCTGGCGATCGTATCGCTATGACGAGGTGGACATGCACCAGGCACCGCCAGCCGCTCACCAGCAACCTTTCGACGACACCGTCAACCACAAGACTATCCTTCTAGGCGACTCCGGAGTAGGCAAGACCTCGTTCCTGGTCAAATACAACACGGGCGAGTTCCGGCTGGGCTCCTTCTCTGCCACAGTGGGCATCGCATTAACGGTGAGTTTTATGAATACGATCGAACCTCTATAAGTTGCCCGCCCGCCGCATTGAATCTTTTGTAACTCGAACTGAAACTCGTTTAGTTATGAATCACATTTATACTAACATTAAATTCTTGTTACTAAAACAGAAAGTTAATAACATATAATATTAAGAAGAATTGTACCTGCTTTAAATATTAAATAATTTAAAATATACATAAATGACTATTACTTCAGATAAATTACTAACAAGAAACCAATATACTTTGCAACAATACATATGTTAAACATCGAATCACGCCTTTATCTTTAAACAAACACAATTTTTTGTTGTTCGAGTTACGCGAGATTCGACCGTAAGGGCTATATATTCCGAAATTCGCGTAGGTGAGAGTCCTGCGATTGTGGGTGAATCCGTAGCGCTGCCTGCTGCATGTAACCCGCACAGTAGCCCGCCCCTGGACCACCGCCTGACTCCGCCCCTGCAGTGTCCCTTTGACTCCTCCTATTGTATTTGTGAGCGCACATTCGAATGGGTTCGCTTATGTAGTGTGTCTGTGTGTGCCTGCCTGCTGTATGTGCGTGTGTAATTGGGGAACAGCTGCTTACTTGGCGTTCGTAATACAAGTATTCGCCTGTACACGGATAGAAATTGTGGAGGTAGTTTTGGGATAACTTTCGATTAAATCGCCTGTAGTTTGCTTTGATATAACGCTAGCTTTTGAAATATTTAAAAATTGTTTTCGTATTAGGAAAACATGAATCTCGATTTAATTGTTAACAAGTAAGTAAATTAATTTTAATTAAATAATGGTTTCCCTTTACTCAGCAATATAGACCAAAATATATCCTCAACATATTTAATTATTTATCTTTCTACTTGAAATTCTAAAATGTTTTTTTCTGGCTTTTATGTTTTTGTTTGTAGTAAATTTTAAATAAAATAAAAGCGGGAAAAGCCACCTTTTTGCATTGTGCCTTTATTTACCCCGCTAAATAGGCAACATATTGTTGGGGTAATCGCCGGAGATTTTCTATTTTTGGCGGGCAGGAATAAATCCCCCAAATTGATTTTCCCCCCTGTTGGTAAATATAAACCGTGGCTGCGTTCGACCTTTTCCACGTTGTTGACATTGATTGCTGTGTGTTGTTGTGTTTGCAGCGGCTACACTCGCTGGCACACACACACTCACGCGACCTGTTGCTGCCTTTCACTTTCACTCAGCTCCCACACACAGACACAGCCGCACAGCACCCGCAGACACAAAGACAGACACAGACTTTCACCGCAATGGCCGCCAATGAAGTTCAAGTGCAACGCTTTACAGCTGCCTTGAATGCTGCCCACCCCCTGCCTCCTGCCTCCTTTCCCCTCTCCCCTTTGCCCCAATTGCATAGCTTGGCGCGTGCTCGACTTCGCAACCATGTACACACATACACTAGGGTGTGCCATCATTTTCTATCTTATTAAATTAATACATTTTAAATTGTAACCACATTGAAAATGCTTTTGCCACCTTTAATGGGTTATGACCCTAAGATGGCACTGGCTTATATAAGACACTTTTTAATTTTATACAAAAATGTTTTCATCGTATTTTTGAGAAAAATACTATACAAAATAAATCAAAAATATATATAAATGAAAAAAAAACTGTTTCTATCAATGAATAAAATAAATGTAATGATATAAAAATAGTGTTCAACACAGTTTACTAAAACAAAACCTCTAAACTGTTTCGAATAATTTAAAGAATGAATTTACCCTAATAAATGCACTGGAATATTCTTTTACAAAAAGGACTCACCCTGCTGAGCACCCACCTGAGCCCCGAGACCCCTGTCCCCGTCCCCGGCTGGCCAGCTTCCACGTTTCTAGGCCAGGGCTGCTGCTGCTGGTTATTCAAAGCCAAAGCCAAAGCCAAAAAACCGAAGCCCCACGAGCTGGCAACTCGAACTCGAACTCAAATCGAAGCGAAGCCGAAGGTCTCGGCAGCTGAGTGATGCGAGTCCTCCTGGGTCCGCCAGCCAGCCAGGCAGCCAGTCTATCTGTGGGTCTGAACGCTGACGCTACAATAGCATCGCGCGCGCATCCTTGGTCGCCTTTCGAATTTTCCAGCTGCTCCAGTTGCCACAGACTCCAGCCGATAAGGCAGAAACAGAAACAGAAACGTAACGTAAAGTGAAGTGGCTTGTCGTCGTGTTTCAGTTTCCATATTTCTGGCGTGCACATTTAATCCTTTGAGAATTCTGTAAAACCTTGCTTATGAAAGTGCTGAATTTTTTATTTGCTATTTTTGGCGCTACATCTTTCTGTGTGTGTGTGTGTATGTGTGATGTCTAAATTGACGAGGTCCTGCGCGAGTTTAAAAATAAATGAAAACAATTATGTCCGCGCTCGAAGTGCAGCGGAAAATGCTTTGGCGGAAAACTCGTTGGTTTCCGTGGCGTTGAGCGGATTTGGGAATTCCCCTTGACTTCTAAATTTGATAATCTGTTTGGTGCTTGACCTGAAGGGCCATAGGGAATGGATGTGTGAATTCTAATCAAACTAGATGACTTTTGTGGTGAAATGGATTAATCAAAAAATTTGTTAATATGATTGAAAATTCATTTAAAAAAAACATATGTGTGTGTATATTTCCTAATCATTTTCAAGCTTTTTAAAAGGGTTTAAAGATATTTGATTTAGTTTGTTTTTGTTAGCATCGACCTGTATTTGATTTATTTTAAAGTTATTTATAATTTACATTTACATTTAAATTTAAAACTTGGTTTAACTAATAACTATTTAATTATTTTACTATTGTTTAATTTTGATTTAACATACTTTATCTAAACATTATTTTACATCTGCAAAATGAAAAAGATTTCTATCTTTGGATAACTCTGAAAAATTGTTTTAAACAAAATAAATAGAAACATGTATAGATGTTATTAAAAGACTGCTGTTTTCGGACCTTGCCTTGGGTAGTATCAGTTCCACATTGGCTCAAAGACCTCAATATTTACCCAGTAGTTATTCGGTTTTCTAGTCCAGGTTATCCAGTGCAACCCAAGTGACTGAATCAAGTATTTGTTAGAGAACATAGCTTTTCAGATATAAGTCGCATTAAAGTATTTTTAAAACTAACTTAAAGACATGTAAAAAATTGTTTAGATGCAGTAATTCAGGTTAAACCATAATTCTTTGAGCAGGAAAATCCTTGCTTTGCTACAGTTCCTTTGCCAGCGCTTAATGGGAATTTGATCAGTGCAATTGAAGGTAATCCAATTTGACTTCGTGCCTGATTTCTCTGGGTTGTCTTCGCCAGAGTTCTATTGTTGTTTACTTGGACTCGGGTTTCTTTCAAATGCGCATTAATTATGCGAGAGCCAATATTTGCGCATGAATGTAAACTGCCCCAAGGTCATGGTTAGTATCTCCCCCAGCACCACCCCCAGCCTGATTCTCACATCAAATTTCTAGATGGCAGGCAGCTTGGTATATTATTTCGCATCGGGCTGCAATTTCAGGAAATTCTTTTTAAGCCGCTTGTGGTTTTCAAGGTTTCTGCCAGATAAACGAGCCATCGATTTTTGCAATTAAAATCGGTTTTGGTCCCCCGTCTGTGATTTCCCAAACTTCAAAAGGGGGGGTAGGAGGCCACTGGAAAATTCTCTGCCACAGGTGTCCTGTTTCTTGTCGTTTCGAAACATCCACGGGGCCATCCCCGGGGTGGAAGTCACTTGAATCGGCATTTAAGCCGATTACTAGCACAAATCTCCTGGGAAGCCCGTCCTCCCCGAGACTTTTCTTTTCATTTTCACATGCTTTCCCCAAAGATGCACCACCACTGGCGGTAAGCTGTAAAGCGTTCTGCGGCTGCGGCTGCCTTGAAAGTTTTTTATGGAAACGCTTTGCGCGTAAGCATTTCCCCTTTGTCCTGTCAATTGGCTCTCTCATCAATTTCAAGTTTCCCTTCAAAATCTTCACATCGCACAGGGCTCTGTGTGGGAGGTGCTACAGATGCGGTTAGATTAATAGGTTTACGTAGAGCTGTAAAAATAAATTTATATATATTTTAATTGACGAGCTTGATATAAATTAGAGACATTGCCTTTATGCCTATGAACTTTTGAATATTTTTTAGAAATGTTTTGTACACCTTTTTCATTTTGTACAGTTCCAAGAGAATATCTTCTGCAGTGTTTTTGAAAGCTACAAAATATTTCCTTTTAAAATGTTGAGTTATTTAAACTGTATAATGTTTGTAATTAAAATATTCAATGAAGGAGCTTTTTTACTAATATTCTGGCA
>JAEIIL010021849.1:0-11706 GCA_018905715.1 Drosophila lini
ATATCTGCAAGGGTATACAAACTTCGGCGTGCCGAAGTTAGCTTCCTTTCTTGTTTTCCTGTATTTTACTTATTTATTTTAATTTGCTCTATTTTTGCGTTCACTAGATTTTTTCCTTTGATTCTTTAGATTGTTTTTTCTTTTATCTCTTTTTTTTTTGGAAAACTTTCTTTTCCGAAATTAAACTCTGACAATTTTTTGCATTCAGCTGTGTTGGCACTGATTTACTCCTGGCACTATCTTTATTCCTACTTTTCGGGGGTTCGGGTTTTTCTTTTTAAAGTTTGTTGATGTTTTCGCTGTTTGTCTGGAATTGCATTTGGGTTTCTTACACTTTTGCATTTATTTGTTTATTTTTTTTATTTTTTCCAAACTGCTTATTGATATCAAAAGTTTAAGTGCAGCTTTGGCAGAAGCTTACATTATGCTTTGGCCAGGCTCAGTGCGCTTATCCTGCTTACGAAACTTACAAAAGAAAGGGAGAATGGAGAATGGAAAGTGGGGAGTGAAAGGAGGGAAGCGGTTAGGCGGAAAATGCCGAGTGGAAATCTTTTTTGGCAACAGCTTGAGATGAGCGAGAAATGCGAGTGACGCTGCCTTGAAAAACCCTAAAAAGTGTGCTACGAAAAAAAGAGAAGAAGAGAAAAGCGGCAAAAGGAAGTACGTATACGCACTTATGATATCACCGTGTGTGTGTATGTGTGTGCACCGCTTTCCTTATTCACTTGAAACCAAATTGAGAGTAAAAGAGGAAAAAGGAAACAAATCAATTTCATTTGATTCTGTTTTTGGCGGCCCTGATTGTATTGAGTGCAAGTCGTCTTTTCCGCTTTGCCGCCTATATATACGCATTTACATACACATCAATTTGATCATTGGTGAGGATATAGAGGGGGGGTCCATCAGCATTCAACATTTCGTGGCCCTTTCAAGTTGCCTAAATTGATTTCCCAGCTACACAGCGCCTTTTTCCCCTCCAAACATACGACGTGAGTGTCGATGATTCTTGTATTTTGATTGTTTGGCAAAGACGCGTTCGGCATAGGAAAGAAGCAATCTCTTGTATTTCTTTCCTTTTTTTTTTTTTTGTTTAATTTCAGGCATACAATCTTGGTCGAACATGGCGTTGGGCTCGTAAAAAACTTTTCTCTGTTTCTCCGCATTATTATGAGGCTGTTAAGCTGAAATGTCCAAGAGAAAACTTTCGCCTTAAGTTGCAGTGAGAAATCTTTTTACCCGGAACTAGAGCAAACTGTGGAGAAAACAAAAGGGCGAGAAAAGGCTCTCTAGATTTCCAGCTCTCCAGCGCTCATTCTAAGTTTGCCTTTCGGCCTTCTTCTACACGTATTCGACAGTTTATGCCCGGTTTTAGCCAGTTTCAGCCAGCTTTTTGTGTGTCCTGCGCGCGCCCGCATATAAATATTTGATTTGATTGTGTCTTCTTTTTGTGTTTTCCCCCCCTGCCCTTCCCCGTTGCCTTAAAGCTTATTTTAAATTGAAACTGCACACAGTAGACCAGCAGGAGTAGCAGCAGATTTGGCTTAAATATTAAAGAGGTTCACAGGTTTACAGGTTTTTGTCCCTTAAATAAATAGGGCTAGTCAAAGGTAAAGAATTTTCCATTTTCAATTTTTAATAGGCAAGACACAAACAGCAAAATAAATAGATATTGTAAATTCGTAAAAATATATATAACATAGTTGCTAATCTCAAAAAGGTAGCTGTGTTTACACAGAGAATATTAAATGGGAATTGAATTTTCGTTTCACTTCATATTTTTCCTAGATTTTCTCTATTTTGTACTATTTTGTTTTTTTTGTTATTGTCCTGGATTGTCAACATTCAGACACACACACACGCGCATATTGTTGTCCTACTCTTTTGTCCATTAGAAAATCGTTAGATGACTTTGCTGTTATTGTTGGTCTAGTGACCGTTTGGCATTTGCATTGTTGCAACTGCTGACAACAGTCAGTTATGGCCATCTCGTTGGCCCCTATGGGGCCGCGACCCCAGGACCCCAGACCCCAGACAACGTGCAACAAAATGGGGCAGGCAACAGCCGTAGAGAGGGAGAAGTTTTAAGGGGGGAGGCCAACACAGTTCAAGTATTTGGTATTGTTATTTCATGGGGCTGCGTGGGGTTGTTGTCAACGTAAAATGTACCACAAAATGTGTGGCAAAATGAAAAGTATATTGTTGTTTTGCGACTATTGTATGCCCTTACTGTGGCTTCAAGTGTGCACAAAGAAAGAAGATGGAGTAATCTATATAATTTTTTGATTTCAATATTAGAAAAAGAATATTATTGTTTTATTTTACAGTACTTTTCTTTAAGGTATTTCTTTATGTATATTTAATTCATATTTATTTTAAAAGTTTTCACTCTTAAATCACATATTTTCATACTTATTTTCTCCTTGTGCATTGACCATTGTCTGGTTTTGAGCTCAGCACAGGTCAAAGCACATGAAGAGGCGCCCCGAACAATGATGGCAACAAATGGCCTACACTGCGTATGCGTAATTATAATTTATATAATCTATAAGCTAATCTCTGTGATCCGCAGTGCAGACGACGGCAATAGCAGGAAAGCAGAAGTGCCAGCTGTTAATGAAATTTATGGTTCAGAGTTCATGACCCCCGGTGGCAGGCAGGCAGGCAGGCAGGTAGTTACCCAAGAGGTCGCTCCATGTCGAGGCAGTTGCAGTTGACAATGCCAGAATCCCGGCAACCTGGATGGCAAATTTGCCACCTGAGCGCGTCAACACAGCCACAGGCGTGAGGCTGGTTTGGATGTTCCATGCTCCTCCTTCTCCCCTTCCCCCTGCTAGTACTTGCCATGTGCTGCTCCTGCTCGTGCTCGTGCTTGTGCTCCTCCTCCATGGCGACAATGACAATGTCTGGCTGAATAAATTCTCATTTATGACACTTGAAACCCCCAACTCTCGACGACTGCAAGGCTCTGGCGGGGGGAGGTGAAGTGAAGTGAAGTGCCACTGCCGTCGGTTGCCTCCTGCTGTTGCTCCCACAGTCTCGTTAGTTTTGCCAGGCTCTCTAGATCCTACGTTCCTGCGTTGTCCTGGCGGCATTCGCTTTTCCAGCCAGGGCCAGACTTGCGGTCGAGTCTCATGCCTGCGGTGGTGGAATGTTGCCACCAGATGAAAAACGGAAGTAAACCCCTAGGGCAGATGGGGAGAAAGCAACGGGTGGCTAGAGATAGATATAGCTGAGGGCACAAGTCGCTTGCATTGGAATAATTGATAAGAAAATGCGTTACAAATGATCAAATGTCTGCCAAAGGCAAACCAGAACCACAGGGCACTGTAAGAAATTGGAAAAAAAGCTAAGGAAAAAAGAGAATATACATTACTTTGGTTTACAAAGGAAAACCAGATGGTGGAAAAGTATTAAAAGAAACAAAGTTAATTTAGTTTTATATCAAAGAAGGTAAGGTTGCTCTTGTAAAGAAACTTAAATTTCCCAATTAAACTTTACAAAATCAAAGACATTCATTTATAACTCTGTTGAAATTGTTCCTAAAATATCAAACATTGACTTAAGCTTCTTGGACTTGAACATTTTATAGAATTTCTGTGATTTTTTTTTTGCAATAATTCTCTCTTACATTGCCTTGGGCACCCACCTTCTACCTTGGCTTACAGGTGATTAAACGTGAAATTTCGATGCCTTCGAGCGCATACGTTGAATTGACTTTTTGCTGAAATCAGAATTAAGGCTCTCGTCGTTGTCATGTGCACGTATGTCTTCCCTTTTACTTCACATCCTGCTCCTTCCTTCCCTCTGCTCGATTATTATTCATATTTATTGCGTTTCATTTAATTTCGCTGCCGGCCAAGAAGTCGGTTCTGCTGTCGCTGCATACAGACATATTCTTTCCGTATACATTCTTTTACATATACAATACATATGCATATATTGGCATACATATGTACACTTGATGAATAATAAATTTAATTGGTTTTCATTCGGCATCCTATTTGCTTCCTTCGTGACGCGATGTGTGTGTAAGTGGAGAGCGTCAAATCAATTAAAGATTGCCAGCCAATCTTCAATGTTCCCATTTCCCGGAGATTGCTGGATTGATGATGATGATTTCCATTGGTTCATTGCACGAAATCAGTTTGAGTGTGAAATGTGACCCATTTTTTGTTAATGCCTTATTTATCTGTCAATGAGAAGAGGGTTTTTTGATATCTATTTACTTGGAACTTGAAGGAAGTAATGTAAGAAGTAAATATGAGGAACTTATGAGGGAATATTAAACCATTTTCAAAGTGGAACATCTTCAAGTGATAAATACAATATAGGCTTAACTTATAGCTACTCACATACCTTGATCTAAATGTTGATAATCCCCTTAATACTCCCCTTTAATTATTTTTGAAAAATGTCTACTTTATATTTCTTAGCTGCAAAGTAGTTTATATAATTTATTTGCTGACAACAGCATTCCATCTTGTTATCAACTTGAAATGAAAAAGAGAAATTCCAAGCAGTTATCAGAGGAAAGGCTTTTGGGTAACTTTTTTGCCATCCGTCTGTTGGTTTCCTGTTGCATGTTTCGCTTTAGCTTTTTCCCTTTTTTGGCCCGGACAGCTTAAGTAATTGTAAACTGGTAAAAAACCATTTTTAGTTGCAAAAGTCAAGAGGGAGAACTGATGCTGCTGCTTCTCAGCTTAGTTGCCAAAGGAGGCCAATCCAAACGGAATTCATTTG
Source organism: Drosophila lini (assembly GCA_018905715.1). Lineage (NCBI taxonomy): Eukaryota > Metazoa > Arthropoda > Insecta > Diptera > Drosophilidae > Drosophila > Drosophila lini. Next base: position 4,741 of record JAEIIL010021849.1, read on the forward strand.
CATGCTACAAGGTTTTATGTTTTTTGTTCACTTTTTGTTCATCCTTTTTTGCCATTTCTTGTTTGATTTTTCATCTAATCCGTGCGTTTTACACATTTCCCCCCCGCCCTAAACCAGGGAGGGTGTGCAACCTCCGCCATTCATTCGATGTGTGTAAGCTTTCCGTGTGTGAGTTTTCCGGTTTTTCTATCAAAATGGCAACGCACAGAGAGCCTGTGTGTGTGTGTGTGGTTGAACGACGCCATCAACAGCTTAGAATTTCAAAATGGGCGAAAGCCAATTTTCACACTCAAATAAATTGGGTTAGTTGTACAGGTCTGTGTGTGTGCAGGTGTGTCTGCAGGTGCTGCACATAACACGTGAAGCGAAATAGCACTGAAATATAGTTACCACCTCAGTTTGCCGTATACAATTTTTTTTTTGTTCTTTGCAGTTTGCTTCAATTTTGCCTTTATTTTCATCTTTTGTTGCTGCCTTCACACTTTGCTCTTTTTGTGTTTTCCAATATGATTTATGACGAAGCAAATTGCACGCAAAGCGATTCAAATTCACTTATGTTTCTATTTTTCTTCGATTTACATGTCACAAAAGATGAAAAAATATATTTGCCAGAGAATGGCAAGTCGTTTGGGGCATTGTGCTGCAATCCTTTGAAATTGGACTGGAAATATTTTGCTTAATACTTTGAGTAGGCCAATTAAAAAAAAGGTTGTTTATTGATTGGCTTGGAGGTAGGAAAATATCTAAAGTGATTTAAGCACAGAGAGAAAAAGAGTCAAAGCTTAAAATGTATTTTAAAATTATTTAATACCATTTTTATTTGAATTAGAAGCATTAAATATTCAATATTTATAATTTTAAAATATTTATTTAAATATCTATAAAAAGTAAGATTATAAATATTAAAAATTAAGCATTAAAAATTCAATATTTCTACTTTTAAACTATTTAATTAAATATCTTATAAAAGTAGCATTATATATATCAAATTGCTGACCCATTTTTGATTTTGTGCCACATCTCTAGGCATTATAAAAGCAAAACTTGCGGTTCAATTAACTCTTTTACGAACTATGGCAACCATTTATGACATCCCCAAGTCCTTTCACGGCAGCTTAAAGGTCCGAAAATAGGAGAAAGGGATGGCCAAAACCATTAGGCCCGACCCGCAGCGGTTTTTTGAAAAGGGTCCTTTTTCGCAATACAGTACAGGACAAGGCAGGACAGAGAGCCAGAAGCCAGAGCAAGGAGCAAGGAGCTGAAAGAAAGGACGACGAGAACAAACGAGCGGCGAGTCGCCGGCAATTTCGCTGGCTACAAGTTCAAGCGCAGTTGGCGAACAAAATTGCCAATGGTCAGGTCAACTAACCGAATCGTTAGGACGACGCGTAATGAAAATTAATGCTGACGAGATCCCCGTAAATTGCCAGGAACACTGGCAAAAGCCCAGGAAGACACACACACACAGGGCCAAAAAGAGAGAGTGAAAGTCGCCAGGCGAAATAGACGAAATTGGTTGTGCTGTCAGCCTGGGATGTTGCTAAAGAAAAAGTTTTGGGCCAAAAATGTAACGAACCGTAAAGTGATTCAACCTTGAGGCTTCAACAAGGATGAGCTTTGGTTGTGTGGGTGTGTCTGCTGGCAGAATCCCTACATTTTGCTCCTGTTACCATCTATCTTGATGAATAAATTACATGGGAATGAATTAAAAATTAAACAAGTTTTTTCTTTTCTTTTTTTTTTTTTGGTGTATGCCAAGAGCATTAGCTTTGTTACCTTTTTGCCCATCCTCTTATTATTATTATAAGCTTGGGGTTTTCGCCCCCGCTTATCTCTTTCTACCTTTTTCTCTCTCTCTCTTTCTCTCTGTGAGAATTTGTCAGGATGTGGAGTAGCTGCGACCCACTGCAGCTCATAAAAAATCAAGTCCAAATACACTTCTGCCTATCGCCGACATCTCTAAATTGCCAACCGCATCGCTGCTTTTTCTCTTTCTCCTTCTAAACTTTTTACAATCTAAGCTCCAGACACAGCCTGACTCTCCATGCCCCACAGTTAGCTCTCTGGTTGATTTAACTTGAAACCCGCCTCATTTGTATTAAGTTCCTCCCACTAGGCTGCGGTTTAGGCTGCCTAAAAGCAAATGAGTGCCAGGCCTCGGGAAAAGTTTTTACAGCAAATAAAAAAACAGAAAATGTGGTGGAATTTTTTTAGTTCAAAGTTTTGACTTTAAGATACCCTGTAGAAAAGAATTTGTAAGAAAAGAGAAGAAAAAGGATCAAATAAAGGACAAACTGATGGATAAACTTCAGGAAAAACTTAAGAACAAAGCTAAAAAAAAAAGACTAACAGACACCCTAACGGACACTTTAACAGACAATCAACGGACACTCTAACGGACACTCTAACGGACACTCTAACGGACACTCTAACGGACACTCTAACGGACACTCTTACGGACACTCTTACGAATACTCTAACGGACAATCAACGGACACTCTAACAGACAAACAGGGTATGTTGACAATCAAACCGACGGACAAGATTTAAGAAAAACTTACGGACAGGCTAATGGACTAATTAATGGACAAATGATCTGCACCCTGACGGACAAAATATATTTATTTTACCAATTTGACTTGTAACAGCATACCCTTGAAACTCATTGTATCTACAGGGTACAAAAATGTTCCAGAGTGCCAGAGCAGATGAAGCTACTTGATCAAATAATCTTGTTTGATGATGAGTTTACCCCCCTTTTAAAACCCAAACCAAATCCTTAACACACACACAGACAGAACACTCACAAGGGCTGGGCGCAAAAATTTCCAAAGTTTTCATTCTATTTCCCACTTTTGAGGATTTGTGTTACATTTCTCGTTTGGAGAGAGAGAGAAAAAGTTTGAACTCCCATTTGAAGTTAACTCCACCCCCGCTTTTTAGCTCATACTCTGTTTTGATTTTGATTTTTTGTTGTACTTGAAATTGGTTTGCCATTCCATTTGATTTCATTTTTTTCTCTCTCTCTTGCTCCCTGGGAGGCTGGAGAGCGAGAGATACTCGTATCAAAAGTTGTTGTTCAACTTTCCTAAGGAAGTTATAAAACAAATTAAAATTACATTTAAAATGTTTAGTGTGCACACAATTGTGGCTGGCACTGTGTAAGCCAGTCAGACAAGTGTGTGTGTGTGTGTTTGTGCTTTTCCCTTTAGCGTCATGCATTTTTGCCGCCCCCCAGGTTCAACTTTATTATGAAAATTACATTTTAATTGTGTGGAAGCCGGGGAAAAATGGCCGCTGGCCTGTGTCCACGTTCTGTTTTTCTTTGTTCCGTTTGCTCTTGTTATTCTGTTTACTTTTTGGTTTTCCACCGCTTTTCTTTTTCTGTTTTCTTGGCGTAGTGCATCGTTTTGCATTATGCATTATGTTTAACTGGTGCATCGTGCCACATGCGACAAGAGGCAACTGACATGAAAATGGCAGACATAATTAATTACTAGGTTTTTTTTATTCGGCCTGCCATTACCATTTGCTTTGCCTTATTGGCAGTGGCCTAAAAGAATACATTTTAGCCTTGTCAGCCAGCCTGGTCACGGAATGGGAATATTTAATGATGTTGTTGTATATAGCCATAGCTTTGTCTGTTAATATTATAGTATAGTTTTTACAATTTAATCAATAGTTAGACCTTGACTAGGGAATAATAGATACCACCAAGAAAAAATGTATTATTATTTTAAAATAATAAATATGTATACAAAAACAACAGATGTATTTTAAATTATATTTAAAATTGGCGTAGTTTTTTTTATTTGCTTGTATTTTGTTCAACTTTACACATTTTTGAATTGAAGCTTGTCTTTTCAATGATGCACAACTGCATTTACAAGACTTTGTTCGATCATTGCGTATACGCCATGTGGGGCGTTGACGTTAAGTTTTCCTTATTTTTTTTTCTCATTTTTTTCCGACTGACCCAAAACAGATGCTTACCATTCCGGCCTTCGGCTTCAATTGTGCGTAATAATCCGATGGATGGATGCACTTTATGCATGGTGCGAGAGTGTAATGCGGCTTTGTTGGCGCAGATAAACAAATCGACAAACAGACGGATTGAGAGCATTTTCAAATGCCACTTGACACCATATGGTGGCGATTGCTCCTTGGCACTCTCAATGCTGCTGCCTGCACTTCTTTCTATTCACTCTCTCTTTCACCAACAACAAGGCTATCTCTCTCTAGCCGGCATTGTTCTGGGCTGTTGATGCTGTCAGTTTCACACATTAAAATGCAATGATAACAAGGGACTGACTGGGCTGGCAAACAACAAATAAAAGTTTTGTGTAACTGAACAACAAGAATATTAGGCCAAAGTGGCTTTGAATGTTAAAGCCACAAAACTCTGAGGGCTCGAGTGGCATTAAGTGAGAGAGATAGAAAGATGACTATAGCTGCAGGAGAAAGAGACAAGGAGCAGCATCAGCCACTTGTGATGTCAACGCCAGAGAGTTGAGAGAGTTGGAGGGTCCCCAGGCCATATTGCATATTTCATTAATTTTGCATAAAATTGTACTCAAGAAAATTCTTTCCAGATTTTCTGCGTGCACAAGTGGCAAAATGTTGCCATTGAGTGTGGTGTGTGTGTGTGTGGTGCTGTCTTTTTCTGAGGGTTTACCAAAAATTCCTTTAACCACAATATGGCTGCAAGAGAAGATTCGGCAATGCAATTCAAATATTAACCAACTTTGCCTTGGTTTCCAATTTGTTTATAAAATTTGAATATGAATACCGAAAGTTGAATTGGCAGCAAACTAATCAATTGAATTAGTTGAGCTGACACAGTGTCGCGTTGCTCTAATCAACGCCTCTAAATTGAAATGCCGACGGCACTTGGACACGAACTCGGCGTTATATATGTATCTACATTTTCTATTCGCGTATTTGTCAGGTTTATGCGGTGAATAGAAACGTGAGGGTTAAATTTAACTTATTGTGGAATTTAGGTATTTAAAACTTATACTAGTTTCTTTAATTTAAACATTTATCACAGGACAGTATATTTTTTGATGTCACTTCATAAACTTCTGCCTGGCTGCAGACGCACACACATTTTAATTTAACTAAAGTTTGTTTGCCGAAATGCCGTCATCATAAATTTTATGAAGCCTCACAAAAACCACAGAAAGATGTAGATTTCAGTTGGTTTTTTGAATGTGACAAAAAGTTGAACGAAAGTGTTTAATTAAAATAAATTAAACTTTGATTTCCCAGCTCAAAAAATGTACGACAATATCAATTAAAATTGCCTCGAAGCATGCTCTTTGTCGGAACCTGTGTATATTTGTATTTATATATATTTCTGGGTGTGTGTGTGTGTGTACACACAATTCTGATGGAATCTGGGTAAATGAAAGGCTGTGTAAATCCGGACGGAGAAACGCAGAGAAATGCAAGAAAAATAAAATGGGGAAAAAGGCAGACTTCCTGCCTGACTGGCAGTCAAGTGCCAAAGTTGAGGCATGAAAAGAAGGAGGTATGACCAGCAATTGCCTCGAGGTGGTGGTGGAGATGATGGTGGTGGTGGCTGCTAGTGGTGGTGTTGGCCACTCCTCTTCGCTCTCCACACACCTTGCCCCTTGTCAAATCGATAACAAGCGGAAACGGGGTCACTGCACCCGAAACGGGTCCCGGCCAAAAGCAATCAAAACTCATTGCCAAAACGGACAACAAAAAATGGGAAATTACATGGAAGTTGAGAGCATAGACTTGGAGAGTACCCTGTATTCTTTTAGAATAGACTCACTGACAGCCTAAGGAAACTGTGACGGAGAGATTCAGTTATAGATTCACGGTGAGTTTCTGAAAAAGAATCATGGATAATCCTGTTAATCCTGGTCTCTCCTAAAAAACCCTTTATACCCTTAAGATATACAAGTAATGGGTATAAAATGCAGGGGTATAAAAACGGCTGCCTTACATTTTCAATGTTGTTTTTCATGGAGGCACCGGCCTCAGTAGGAGCAGGACAAAGGCCCTGTACCGAGATCGGGAGCAGGCCCAGTCCTGGGCAAGTGCTTCAATTTTCCGGCCTGCCAACTCACAACAGAGTGTTTCAGCAGCCACAGGCCGCAGCAGGAGCAGGAACGGGAGCAGCATCAGCTCCTGCAGCATTATCAACGTTTAACTGCAATATCATGGCCTCTGAATTTCTGGGTAGCCCCAGGTTCCTGTACAGGTTCTAACTGCACTTAATCAATATTCGATTACAGCGTTTTGTGCGCCACCTCAAAGATGGTCGGTTGGTTGGTACTGGGGATTCAGATTGCAGGGCTGAATGGCCAGAAAGTGCATTCGATGGTAACAAACATATGTATCTGGCGATTGGCAATTGAATCATGTTTGCAACACACACACACACACAATCACTTTTATTTGAGCCGCCTCTTTCCCTTTTTCCCCCGCACACACACTCTCTCTATCTCTCTCTCTATCTCCATGGGGCCATTAGCCTTGCACTTTTCGCCTTGCCGATTTAGCTCCTCTGATCCTGCCCAGCTGGCAATTACAGTTTGTTCTTCGTTCTGCGTTCCTCTTACCCCTTCTCTCTCTCTCTCTCTCTTCCTCCTGCCTCCACGAGAGAATTGCAGAAAAGTCAAATAGCAAGCGGTTTATTGGCCACAGTCAGTCATCGTTGCTAGCTGTTGTCCCACACTGCGTATGAGTGTTAACTGGCTCTTGAGCCCACACTGCGTATGAGTGGTATGGTGGTGGCAATTTATGTAGACGCATATTTTCCTCCAAAGATTTTTGTCGAGCCAAGCAGATAGATTTGAAGCTACACAGAAAAAATTCTGGTGGGTTAAATGAACAATTTCTTTTGGTTGAATAACAGTAAAGCTACTGTCCATGTATTTTGTTGTTGGATTTGGTGACTGCACGACAGTTTATATGACAGTCAATTACAGT
>JAEIIL010021850.1:0-37054 GCA_018905715.1 Drosophila lini
TAAAAATTGTAAAATTAATAAGTGGAGTAAAAAGAAATTGATTATATTTTAAATTTATTTAAAGTGAATTAAAAAGAAACAAGGAGTTTATCCTAAAGTAATCTCAATTAAAGGTGAAAGTCAAAGTAAGATTAAGATAAAATTGAATATTGTTGATAATTTTAAAATATTGACTTGCACAAGTTCCTTAATGGCCTGCCTTCTTTTTCCAAGTGAAAGCAATTAATGTGCATGTGATGAGCCCGAGAGTGTAACTTAAATACGAAATGCGTGCAATGTGTGTGAATGACGAATGGGAATGCTTGTGAGGGGGCAAAGAAAATCAAAGAAAAGTGTATGCACCTGCAAACGTACCCTCCACAATCAGGTGTATGGCATGACGATCGGTGCCCCGCTCGTTCTCCACCACCAGGTAGTAGGGCCTGGAGTCGTGCTCGTCCGTGTGGAGGATGTGCAGCGTCGATAGGTAGCAGTCCTCGCGGGTGTCCGGCTGCACGTCGTCGGCCCGGAAGCGATCTGTGGGGGAGGCAAAAGGGACGGGTTGTTGTTAGTACTAGTAAATGCGAGTGGCTGCCACTGCGAATTGGCTTCGTGGGCTAAGTAAGCGCACTAGAATTGCACACAATTTGTCGAGGTCCGGACATTAATCATTCGATTCGATGGGCTAACTAGCAGGGAAAACCAATGGAGCGCCGGGATTGAGAGTGGGGAGGACAGAAAGAGAAAAGCTCACTGATCGGACGGACAGAGGGAGCTGCGTTTGATTTGTGTCAGTGGCAGCGAATGAACGCAGGATTACACGCACGAGAGACACCCAAGGATGGACACGGGCAGACAAGCTGAAAATGAAGAATAATGCGAGCCACAGACCCAGTGGCTGGGATGCCAGACTGGCTATAGTTCTTAGGATTCAGAATTTAAAATATATAATTATAAATTTTAAGACAAGAAAATATATTAAATTTTGTATATTATCTCTTTGCCTTGACTCTTCGATTATCTTGCAAAATAAAATTATAGCAGTTTACTCTGCGTTTTAGCTTTAAATATTTAATGCCGTGTTGGCAACACTGGGCAGCAAGGATGTAGTTCAAGTTCATGGTCTGCGGGGGCAGGAGGATGGAGCCGAGCTGCAGCTGTTCAGCGGATGCTCATCCGAAAAGAGTTTCAGCTGGAGAACGAGCTGGGGGTTGTGTTGCCTGTCTGTTGAAGCTCGGATTACCGGCGGCTGACAGGCGTGGGAAGTCTGCTCGAGGCAGCCCCGAAGGCCCCCACTGCCATATTTTTTTTTCGCCCCCCATCCTTCCGACGCGGACATGACACTGGCAGTTTCTTGTCCGACTCCGGCTCCAGTCGGTCATGTAATTTGTCTTGATTTGCGGCACAGCCCCTGACTAGCAATTGTGGGAACGATCTGCGGGAAGGGTTAATCTAATGAGCACTCAAGCGACCGCGGCAGGCATCCTGCATCCTGTAGGGCGGCGCTAATTGAATTCCGAGTAGGCAAAACTAAGGCCCGGCGTCTAATTGCATTACCATTAGCGCCGAGCGGTAGCTGCCCGACAAACAAGTATACGCACCGATGCCCGAGCCGGCCTCCAGACGCAGAGAGCCCCATTCCCAGGCGACGCGGATGGGTCGCGGATCCGCGCAGACGACCATTGTCAGGCTGGCAGCTTCACCCCTCTTCACGGCGACGGTATGCAGCGACGGATGGAGGCGCAGGACCTGCGGAGCACCTGCAAGGACAAAGGAAACAAGGTGAAAAATGTCTAGTTCGGCCAGATGACTTTTTAATTGAGTCGGTGTGCCACGACGCATTCGACGACCGGCAATGCCGAAGATAATTATAAAAAGTGCTTAAAGAGTGCCCTGTCTCCCTGCTACTCCTTGCTCGTTTCCATTGCTTTTAAGGCAGCTGAGTCTCAACAGCATTCCAGGCTATGTAGTTCCGAAGGGTTCAGTGACACCTTGGCAGGGCAGGGACACGGCTTATTAAATATGTTAAAGCGTTCATTAATTCAGAATTTAATGGCAATGCATTAAAAGTAAACCAATTGATTTGGTTTATGTTAAGCTTTTAATGGCTTACTTTCTATAATTATTTTGTATTAGGCAATCTAGGGCATAAAAATTATAATTGTTTTTATCAAACAGCAGAGACTTTCTCTATGACCTTAAATGTTTTAATTTATTTCCCGACACTCTGTCGTAGTTAGTTAGTTCGTTAGTTACTTGACACACAGACACCGGGACGTGGAAATATATAAGTGCGGTGAGGACTTTTTTATACATAATGTACATGGTCCATGTGCATGTTTATTTTCGTGCATTTTTTCGTCGCCGACTCTGCTAAATTGCTCGTGTCCTTGGTTGGTCATAAATTATGTACGTGCTGTGGTATTCAGCACTAAATTTAAATATTTCTTGCTGCTCTTTTTTAGAGTTCCTCGCGCGTTTTTTTTTTGTCCTCTGTCCAGTGTTTCGCCCTCGGCAGTTGAAGCTCCTTTTTTTCCGCTGGCGCTGCGGTCATAAGTTCATTTTGATTTTGTGTTACGTTTTGGCTTAGTCCGTTGCCCAGTTGCAAGTTGCCAGCCACCGCGAAATTGTGTGGCCGTGGCGGGGAAATCGGCGGGAAAGCGGAAAAGCGGGAAGGCAAGGAGGTGGCAACGCAAGCGCTTAAAATGTTTTGCAGGCGCTTTCCGGCTGCAGCTTTTAATGGAGTTTTGTTAGTTGTTTTAAGTGTGCATTAGTTGCACGGCAGCCGCGCGAGGGGCGGACTTAAATGAGTGGCCCGAGGCGGAATCGCTTGCTTTTTTCTGGTTGCGTTGTCACCTTCTCTGGTCATCTCCATGACACTGCTCTGCTGTTTCCACTCTCGTTCGGGGCCGAAATTGACATCGAAAAAAGCAAAAGCAAATGGAGGTGGCACGGAGATTTATGACCGCATACATAGTTTGTTCCTTAACCCCTGATACCCTTTCCTGAAATTCCAAAACACGGAGCCTGCTCCCCTGTTGTCGTCATATTTTGTGGCACTGCGGTTTTTATGGCCACAGGACACGGCAGAGCAAGAGCTCTGCAGATAGGAACTTACCCACAACCTGGAGCGACACCGGATCGGATACGGCCACTCGCTCCTGGCCATTGATGTAGCTGGTGGCCCGGCACTCGTACTCCCCCTGGTACTCGTAAGTGACGTTGTCGATGACCAGTCTGGACTCGAAGCCCCGCTCCATGTTCTTGGTGCCATGGGACATCCTGCAATGCATAAAAAAGAAATCAAATCAGTTGAGTGTCTCGACGATGGATGCTTTTAGCTTTGATCGAGATTTCGGCAAACAAATAGAGTCGTTGGAAGGGAAAGGGTCTACAGTAGTAGTGACTATTACATAAAGTAAGCTCCAAAAATAGTAAGAATACTCTGGAGATGAACAAAAACCTTTAATTTACCCATTAAATTTATTTAAACCCTTAAAAAATATATTAAACAATTATTAATATCCTTTCATTCCAATTTATTATCATATATTTATCATATTATTATCATATTTTCTAAAATGGTTATGGAGGGCACACTTCGCAGCTGGCTCTTTGAACTGCTCCGAGCCGGACGATATGAAACTGATGCATGCAGCAGGCCACATTCCCCCAACTTCCAGGATCCTCCCATGTCTCATCCCCCGATGGTGCAGTCCTTGCTTGGCAATATTGAAAATTGCGTATGCGTATGAGTTATTTTTCGGAGCAGGCTGCTCGCTTCACAGAGTCACAGAGGACTGGCGGGCCAAAGAGAGCTCGTTCACAGAAATATTTGATACATTTTTAATATGAGAAATGCCTTTCAAGCTGCGAATGCTCTGGGCCATCCAACCCCTCAGCTCTTCCACAGATTCTTTTGAGGGAGCCACAGAAAAAAGGCATTCAACCGATACACTCGTTCGATGGCTCTTAAAGTTCTGATATTTAAGTCGCTCCTTCGGCTTCCTCGCCAGCAATTAAAAGCAATAAATTAGAAAGCCATTCAAATGCAAATCGACAAAGTCGAAAAAAGTTTGGCACACGAAACGAAGGCTCTGCTTTTCGCTGGCTTTTCTGGTGGAATCACGTAAATCAAAGTGACAGAACTCCGTGTCCTGTCCTGTCCTGTCCTTGGCTGCCTCATTTGCAAGGCGTTCCTGGCTCCCACTGCACTTGCAGCCCCGTCCAAGGACACCTGGGGAGGAGATTAAGGAGCCGCGGAGCATACGTCGCTCTGTCAGCGGCTCACTTCGTGGCATTGATTTATTACCAAGCGACCCCGATGGGCGGCTCCCGCTGTTTACTCAGCACGGCACGCGCCATTTAATGCGGCTTCGGAGGACGACATTAAAGGGGGTGGCGGGGTGGCAGGGCTGCCCGGTAGGGGGGGTGTGTTTGGAGAACATGCGTGGAAATTAGTTTTCAACAATTGACATTTAATTTCTGATAAACACGCGCGCGTTTGCTTCATTAAGTCAACACGTCAATGTGTTGCATGTGGCATTCGTTATTAGATGGCGACACCTTCGCATAACCACCTACTATGGCTCCATGTTCTCAGTCCCATCCCCATCCTGTATGTAGCCGCCCGATCACGATCTGCCCTGGCCGTGTATGTTTTATGTTAGCCCGATTGTCTGGGGGCAAGTGCAAACAAATGGAATCACAAAAATCACGTACTTACGTGGTGGCGAGACAGGGGGGAGAGGTAGAGACGGATTGCCATAGACAGTCATATGGACGAGGAGTGTTTCGGTTTCGGTTTTTCCGCAGGATTTGCCTGCTTTGCATACTAATGCACGATGCCATCAAAGGCGAAAGAGGAAGCGGAAGGAGCCTAATCCAGCACGCATTATGGATGCCTTCTTGCTACCCTGCAAAGTGCTGGGTATATGCGGTGGTGGGTGCATTACACAGGACATATATTAATATATATAAAAGATACAGAAAGTTTAAGCTGAAGGAAGCCCTGTGGAAGTCTTCTTTCATCACTTTAAATTAAAGGCTAAATATGTCTGGATAAATTCCAGGGTACATAAGTTAGTGAGATCATAAAACTGGCTTTGTTTCAAAGTTGTTTTCCCTTGGTTCAGACAATTTCCGCCGAGCAGCTAATTAAAATTACGCGAAATATCGTCAGCTCTGTTGGGGGAGAGAGCCGAGATCCTTGTGAAAGGAAATGTGCAACAGGAAACGTGCCCTCGTAGGAAGGGAAATGCTGTTCTCACAGCCAGCCAGGCATAGCCAGCATTCAAAGGAAAACTTCTCGCTGGGAAGGCTAAATTTAACTAATTATTGCATAAAGTGCAGCCATTCCCACATCTTCAGAGCGGGAAAATGTTGCGCATACGCCGCGTGAGCAGCGTTTAATTAGCTTTTGCCATCCGGCCGACAACAATGGCCAGGCCAGGCGCCGGTTCACCATTGAGCCATGTCTTTAAGGCAAGAAAACCAAGTTATAAACTGAGCCAAGAGGCCACCGAAAGTATGCGGAGCGCAAAGTGCTTAAGAATTCCCGCTCGGGCGACCGCAAGTGGGAAAGGTATGCACTGAAATTATTACAAACTTCGGGGGGACAAGGATTTGTTCTGGGAAACGAGATTCCTATCCTTTCCATGGTTTTGAATTGGGTAAAATAAGAACTCTTAAGACTTTACTAATACTTAAATACAAGTTACATACTATGCTAGATAAATCCATCTATTCTCAATGCTTTCTTTCTCTTAGTGTATCTGGAATCATACTTACTTCTGTACCCATCTGAAGGATGGCAAGGGATTACCATCGGCCAGGCACTCGAAGGCGGCGGGACTGAACAGCGGGGCGGTGGTGAGACGGTCCGGGCCAGCTGAAATAATTTTGGGCGGATCTGGGGGCGGGAAAAACAGAGAGTCGGGTGAAAACTTTGTCCAAGGTAAATAGTGAGACCAGGATACGTACACTTTACGTCCAACTGCACCGACAGCTGCTCGGAGGTGCCCACCGAGTTCTGCGCCTGGCAGGTGTACAGTCCGGCATCCCGCCGCCCGACGGGGCGCAATTGCAGAGTTTCCTGGAAAAAGAAGGAGTAGAGGAAGCGGGCAATTTAATACAATTACAAATTTCTACTGCACCCCAGATAAATACCCGGCGAGGGGCCTGGGAGCAACATAAACAAGACAAGGGCCGCAGCTAAGCTCACCTGCAAGCTGGCAATCTCGGAGCGACCGGCCCGCCGCCAGACGATGCTGGCCGGCGGATTGGCGTCGGCCACGCAGCGCAGCACGAGCGCGTCCTTGTCCTCCTCCAAGTCGATTTCCGGCGAGCCAATTAGACGGATGCTCGGCGCGTCTGGAAGCAGGAGCAGAAACGGAGACGTTCAACTTGGTTAGGCAAAACAAAAGCAAAAACAGCAACAGAAACTGAGGCAGAAATGGCAACCGAAACAGAAGCACAAACAGGAGGGGCAATAGCAATATTGCAGAGCAGACAGAGTCAACAAGCCGGGCATGTCCTGCCCGGCTCTTGGCTCCTGGCCACGTCCTCTGGGACAAGTCGACTCCTGAATTGCTCAGCAAAACAGGAAATTACAGCAAATTGTTGTTAATTTAATTGTTACAACCCTGCATCTGTCTCGGATTCGGGTTCGGTTCGGATTCGGGCTGGGACTCTGATTGCTGGCTCCTTGTTTGGCCGTCCGGGCTTTAAGCCAAATCAAATGATGGCACTTTGGCGCCAGGATAGGGTCGGGCGGTGCAAGGATGCAGCTGTATCAGAGTTACCACTCACATTTCACATCCAGACGGGCGTCTACCATCACGGATTTGGCCTGGTAGGACTCGTGGTGGGCGACACACCGCAGCATGTCTCCGTGGCGTTCTCGCATCGCGGACACCTGCACCACCGAGGTGGCCGACCAGGTGCGCGGATTATCCGGCTCGGTGGAATTCATCTGCGGGTGCAAGGGGGAGATCTCCTGGTCGCCTGCGGGAGAGTTTGAGAGGGGGAGAAGTCGCAATTAATTAACAGCAAATAGAGAAAAACGGAAGGATAACAACTGCAATTAAATGGATGACATGGGGTCCATCCGGCACTCGAAAAAATACTAGAAAATTAAATAAATTTCAATTTAAAAATACATTATTTAATATATAATATTTCCATATTCGGATAAGTACCACTATTTCTTATTAAATATTTAAATATTGCAGCCGATATAGGAATTTTCTTAATCCTTAAATTTAAGATTAAGCCCCACCATTTTTTTTAGGTGTGCTGCAGCTCGAGACTTACCCAAATACCATTTAAGAGTGGCCGGCGGATTGCCGTAATGGGAGACGCACTTGACCGTCGCCACGGCGCCGGCGTCTGCGGTGATGTTGTGTCCCGGCGGCACGTGAATCGCCTCGTACTCGATCCTAGGCCGCTGCGGCGCCACTGGAAGCACAAGGGTAAAGGAGTGTCATTAGGACACGGGACTCGGACATGGAGTGCAGTGCATCGAGGGCACTTTGCATGCCTTCAGTCTAGTATGACTGGTACTCACCACGTACGACGAGGCGCACCGGCTGACTGGTGAGGGCATCCTGGGTGGTGAAGTCGCTGGCCGTCACCTGGCACTCCCACAGACCGTCGTCGAAGTCCAGCGTGGCAGAGCGAATCCACAATGAGCAGTCGCCTCCTATTTGTACCGGCGGCGGATGGAGGTCCAGATGCAGGACATTCCCGTTGTCGCTCGTCGGCAGACGTGAGGCCCATTCGTATTTCTTCGTATAGATGCCAACGGGCTGAAGAAGGAGGAATAGAGAGGGTTAGTTACACAAGGAGAAAGAATAAAGAAAAATATTAAATTATAGAGAAATTTATTTAAAATGTTTCAATTAAAAGTGAAAGCTATTTTAATAATTTAATTTGTTATTTAATTAAAATGGATCTCCCTTTAATCCGTATCAATTTCTAATAATTCCCTTTGATTCCAAATCGGATTCAGGGTTATTTTCCCCCGTGCAGTACGAATCAGAGGCAAGGATATGGATGGAGGTGGGGAATCGATGATGGCGTTGAAATGAACTGGGCGTCGTCGACGACATGTTTAGCATGTTTAACTTTTCGATGCAGTCGGGCGTCTAATTTGGTCTCCGATTTGTCCAAACATACACAGACAAGGGGACACTCGGACACAGGAGTCGGGTTGGGCAGTAAGCCCCGCCCACTCGCCCACCACTACGTGTCATTTAACTCCGATTCCAGTCGTCGTTCCAGTCGCTTCTGTCTGCAAATTGGCATTAGTTTGTTTGCTAATTGGAAATTAAATTACAATTAGTGATCTCTGAGCGTGGGCAGCGTTCGCATTTAAGTATTTATGGGGAAACCGGGACCAGACACCGCCTCCTCCCTGAAAGAGAGCTGCCTAATTGCATTTCGGCTCTGACTGTTGTCTGCGTTGTCCGTGGCGTAATGGGTTAAATTAATTGCAACACAGAATTTGCATTCAAATTTATAGAAAGGAAACCGAATTCAGAGTTTAAATATCTTCACAAAGGCCGATAAAATGAAATGTGACAAAATAAAATGAACCAGACCACCTTGAGATAAGCTTTATTAAACAGCTTGCGGCTGGCATGTCAGATATTATTTCATTTGACTCTGCCGACCCTGGGCCAGCGTGGGTTATGCTCGGAGGGCTGACCAAAGATACGAGCTCAATGGAGAAGACCGAGCTGCCAAACTGCCAGAAAAACAATTTCGGCTGGGAGATAAAAAACCAAATGGAGCAAATATTTGGCTCTGGCCCATTGATGCTACTGTTGATGCTGCCAAAACATTCTCGAATCGATATTCGTATCGGCATAATTCTCAGCATTCCCCGAGACTGCATGCTGCAGGCAGCTACATCGAAGGAAGGCGCTCTGCCGGATCCGGAGTTTGGGCCTCGGCATGCTCCGCATCGTTGGGTTCGTTTTGTTTGCCTGGGAAAAGGAGTGGAAGAGTGCGGCGCCCAAAAAATTACATTTATTCAAATGGCTGAGCCCGGTCATATATGCAGAAAACAGGAGGGGCGAGCGGTTGTTGATATCATACTTTGCTTTGAAATTATCGGCAAGTGCACTGCAAAGAAAACACACTCGGATGAGAGAGAGGCACGGACGGAATAGACAATTTTTCCCCCGAAATGCTTTGGCCAAATTAGAATGCAGCTCGGCAATGGACACAGGCACAAGCGCTTCCAAATGTCTCCTCTTATGATAACTACACGTAAAATATATGGACAGAACTATATACCCAAATGGAGGAGGAAATTGGGAAACGTTAAGCAGGCACGGGCGGAGAGGCGGACTTGGAGTAAGTATGCAAAAATAAGAAGAATTTTAAATGAAACCCGAAACAGCAACATCAGCATCTGAGTGTGTGGAACGCTCGATGCATGCAAATGTAGTGTGTCGAGTCCCTCGTCCCTCGTCCTTCGTCCTATGTCCTCCCCCCTGCCAGTGGCTTCGACTCGTTCGAGTGGAGACACAAAGCATGTAAACATTTAAGTATGTGATGCAGAGCGAGCGCCTGCGATGCGCAGCATATGAAAAGGGACATTTGAAATGCTTTCTGATTTTTGTCATACAATGGCGTCGCCTGGACCCATCCCCTTCCGCATCCGCATCCGGCCCCGCCGAGGGTGCATTTGCATAAGCAACTACCACAACAAGTGGGTAGCGGAGACACCGCGGGGTTGGAGTTTGGCAAATAAAAGTTATGCTTCAAACGCACACAATTGCCATGAATAACAAAAACGGCAACGACAACGAAGGCAACGGGAAATTCCCTAGCCAACGGCCGGAGCTGATCCGTAATGAGGCACTTTGGATTGGTATGCAAACGAAGTCGCAGAAGGCAGGAGAGCCACAACATGGTCCACAATGGCCATAACAAATGACCACAAAAGGACTCTAATTCAAGGTGGCCAAAGACCCTAAACTTTGCCTATAAAACTAAATACAAATACTCTTTGAATAATCACTTAAATAATGGAAAAATAAAGTAAATTTAAATCTTTCTAATGTTCTCATTTAAATAATAAATATAATTGAATTAATTGTTAAATACTTTTAAATAAAATGCAGAAACAACTAATAGCTTAAAGAAACCCTTAAAATATATTTGGTATAATTAACTTTTTAGGATTTAATATAAAAAAGGTAAAAGCTTTAGAAATATATTTTTATAAACCCCTGGGAATTAGTGCATGTCAGCCAATATTGTGCATTTTTTCACATATCTAAAAATATACATAAATTGGCTTAGTAAATAGATCTTTCGACCTAAAACCCCTGCATTTGTTTTTATACAAACATATACTGAAACTGGTATTGGATTTAACATGAAAAACAAAAGAGCAACAGGGAGTTTAAAAAATTACAAGCCGCATCAAAAAAGGGGGCTTGGAGTGACAGCAGAAAGTAAATTAATTAAAACAAACAAAATGTATTTGTTTTTTCTTTTTGTTGATTTTGTTGCCAGGATCGACCATTACACTCGCTCCGCAGAGGGGGCCTAACAGTATTTTCATGTTTGCGCTGGCATGAAATCCAATTGAGCCCCATTCCGCTCCTGTCACGCACTTTCGATTAAAAGTTGCGCCGACCAGCGTTCTAATCAACGGCGAACAAAGAAATGCTGTCTGGGGTGCTGTTCCCATGTCCTGTGACTCCTGATGCCTATTCCTTGTCCCCCCGCCCATCCCAGCCATGCCCCTTGTCTAGGGGCAACTTTCATTATTGACTCGTCCCGGCCAGGGTGTAAATTACGTTCGCCACATGTGGAGGCCAAAAGAACAACACTTAATTGAACCGCAGGACGCGCCACGCATATGATATGAGTTTCCCCCGGCCAGCGCAGGACACGTCGGTGTGCGTGTCCTAGTGTGCGAGCCCCGTTTTGGCTGTTTGTGTTTGGCGAGACTTTTGGCCAAGTTATGAGTTTAATCAAAATGTTTATAAACTAGGACCATCGATGGATGGGCCCAGTGAGCCGTTATAATTACCTTGTTATCCTTCTGCCAGGAGCACGTGCCGCGTTTGTCGATAACTTTGCATGTGAGCAGCGTGTCCTGGGCGGGATTCACCTCCGTGTACTTGGGCTGCTCCGAGAAGCGCTGGAAGGGCTCGGTTCCTGCAAAAAAAAAGTCAAGAAAGAAATGTGGCGGTGAGACACTTGGCAAAAGAGTGAAGGAGAATGGGAAACGGAAAATGAGAATGGAAAATGGAAAATGCTGGGTAGGGTCGGTCTGTCATTAACATAAACTACTTCCGCTGCGCATGTAAGTATGCTGCCGTTCCGTAACCCTTCTATAAAATCACTCGCTGCATTTGTCACGCCCTCACACCCGTACACCCGCACACTCCTGACAACGCGGGCAATTATGAACGCTTCGCAGGATGGCGGCCATTTGCTTATCTTCACCCCGCCCCAGCCCCCAATGTGTGTGTGTGTGTGTGTATGGGGTGAGGAGCTTCTTTCATTATCATTTGGCGGCGTCGCCCTTTTTATTTTATTTTTGTACGCGCTGCGGAGAATTTATGTTAATTGCTGGCATGTTGAATATTTTCTCCGCACTTGCACTCAATTACACCAATTACAGGTGGAAAATTACACGCGCTGCTTGCTCAAGATAATGGATGTGGGCCCCGTGGGTTGCGGAAGGCGTGGCCCACAACTTTGGGTTGCCTAATGATAAGGGCGCCGTGAGTAAGGACCCTCTCAGAAATTCCACTTGCCTTAGTACACTGCGAACAAACTACTTGGGGATAAGACGTTTGTTAGTATGTCAATTTATTTAGTCACATTTTTCTAATGAAATGCAAATTAAAAGAACTTTGAAACTCTTAAAACTAGCTTTCCTTATTAAAAGATATTTAGATATTTAGTTTTGACCTTTATACATGTTAAAGTCCTGCTTATTAGCGGATACTTCTGATTCTTGTGAAGTGCTGATTTATAAATACAAATGGGCATTAAGGACATGCACGTATGGACTAACTCAATAAATATTTATTCACTCTTAAAGTATAGTCTCTCAGAACTCATTTATTCTTAAATCAAGAACACGAGCCAGTTGGGCAGCAGGTCATGGCTATGGCTTTGCTTTGCCTCGACGGCAAGAGGTCAAGGATTAATTGAAGCCTTTTGGCTTTTTAATTGCTGTTTGCGGAGCCAGTCCGCACTTGTCATCGCTCACAATGGGCCACCGCCGCTTTTCGGCTTTTGTTTGGCTGTCAACTTGTGCTTTTCCTGCGTGCTTGGGGAGTTTTCCCCGCAGAGCCGGGGGGCTACAAAAAATAGCATTGGTTCGATTGCGTGCGTGGGCCACACGTGACTGCCGTTAGTCCGTCGAGTTACCGATTTCCCGAGTTGCCCGCTTTTCCGCAAACTCCCTAAAAGTATGCGTATGAGTACGGGTGCACGGCAACATTCGCTCACGCAATGATTTATTACGCGTGATTGGCGGGATTGCCACTTTGCTGCCTTCCACCGGCGCGCCGGTTGGTTACGCTTTTATCGGGCTTTGTATGAATTGCCTTTGTATTTCAATTATACAGCCGAGCGTGCCGCATTCAGATACCTTATTCGCCGGTGGCCATGAGAACGTTTGCCGCTGCATTTTAAGTGCTGATTTATGCGGCCTAAACTTGAAGGGCTGCGCTGGAATTCCCGCCGGGCTGCTTAATTTCTGCGTGACCAAACAAGAGCCGCTCCACTTAATTGAAACGCATTGAAATGTAAAGAAAACCACTGGCAAACAAAAATAAAGCAATGCCACAGCAGCGGCGTAAGTAAATACAACAGAGAGGAGCCGCTACCGCCGCCTATTTGCATGGTAAATAAAAATATTAAAAATAAATAAGCAGAAGCAAAGAAAATTTGAGTCTTGGTGGGGCTACGCCCCTTTTGGCCAAGGCAAACAGACAAGGATCCGTAGCCAGCTGCGATTGCAGTTTTAGCTGCCGGGAGTCCTGCTCCGGGATTCCCGGGTCCGCAGCTTCAAGTGCGTGCCGCTGGGTGCTGCTTACAGGATTGTTTCAGCTCCTGCTCTGGCTCGTGCTCCTGCCGTTTGGCTCGTGCCGTGAAGTGGCGTTGTTGTTTAGCCAGGTCCTGTGTCCCGGCTCCGTCCACTCTTTCTGGCCTTCCCTTCCCCTCACTCTCCTTGTTCTGAGAGCTTACGTGTCTGTGCACAGCCAGCCAGGATAACAATTACTCTAGTGGCATGTCTACCATCCTGTTTTTCGCTGGCTGCTGGTTAACTTAGCTGATGGGTTGTGGAGATACCCTGCATAGCTTAATGGTTAATTGTGAAAGATATTTTTAAAGAATTTATTTATAGAGATAGCATGATTTGTCTACTCATCTGCCTTTTACTTTCCTTACTGAACTAAGCAACATTCATGGTTTTAAAAATTCTCTCCAACCCTGATCGCATCTTTACTGTCGCTACAATTTATTAGCGCTTCAGATCGATTTACGTGACCCCTGAGCTTTATTATTCCAAGCCATACTTCAATATAAATTTATATGGTATAGGGTATGGGGATTTTCGATTTTCATTGGAGTTGCGAATTTTCAATTGTTTAGCGGTTAAACGCTTTGAATGCCTGTTTAAATACATTTTTCTGTGCTGTTTTCCTCTCGCTGGCTTTGCGCGCTGCGTGTGCCAGGCGAAATTTATAGTCCACCCGCTCCGCCCATCGCTCTCCACTTTCCACTTTCCACTTTCCGCTTTTCCGGCTCTCGACGCTCTCGAATATGTCAGACGCACATTTCGGTGTACCGGCCCCGCTCCGTCATTCCTCCGGCTGTCTAGTGCCGAGCAGCTTTCTCTGCTGCTGCCGTTGCTGCTGCTGCTGCTGTTTACTTTTGATGATGCATTGCAGCGTAATAATTTCACGTAGACGTCCACGGCACGCAACAAACGACAAATGGCCAGGGGAGCAAAGGGGTGGTCTAGTGGGTCCAGTGGGTCCAGAGGGTCGACTGGTCGCGGCCCAGCTCTTAGCAGCTGGTCAGTTATAAAATGCTGTTTGGGCTCGGCGGCATTACTCATACGCAACGTGGTCCGGGTTTTTTCCTCAGTCGCTTAACTCTGCAGAAACAGGCACAGAAGCAGCGAAAAATTTAAGAAAAATTCCCAGTGGCAGTTCACACACACACACTCACACAGCATATTCCCCGTACACCTCACTCACTCCGGCTTTGTCGGCAATCAATGAAAGCAATTTGCGAATCTCTTGTGCCATTCGGGGACATACAAACGAGCTCAAGGACACCCACACAAACAGCCGGGAGGATATATCCTGGGCAAGGTATTGGCAGTTGCGATGAAAAATCTTGTATGCAAATCAAATATGCAAGATGATTTGTAAATTTTTCCAAATGTATTACATAAAGCGCCCAACAACAACAGCAACAAAGGGAAGAAAAGGAAAAAAGAGAGCCAGCCGCAACAACAGGATTCTCCGGCTTAAACTTTTTAAACCTGTTCCGCATCATCGACCCAGCCGCCGCCTTCTATCCCTCGAAGGTGCTAAGCAAACATGCAAGCTGCGAGCTGTGAGGATTATAAAAACTGGCGAAGAAAGGAGGCAGAGGAGGCGAAAAAGGATATCCCCGACAAACAGGCATCCCTTCCCCACCATGAGGGTTCGCATGCTCGCATGTGCTAAGCTTTTTGCTTTCGCCGCCGCTCACACCCACAGCCGACCCACCGCCTACTTAGGCATAATGATATATTTAGCTTGCCAAGTGATTGTTATTTGATATTCAACAGATTTCTGCCAGACTTCGTGTCTCCCTTTTCGGCCTTTGTTAAGGTTAAATCGATGCGTGCTTGTATTATTTCATAAGTTCGTCAAACACCCTTGAAAGCTTTGGGCCAACGCTGCGTATGCGTAACGCCTGTCAAGTGCTAGCTAGCTGACCGGGCCGGTCTGCCTCGTATGGAAAGTGATTTGTAAGCTGGCAAAACCCCTCTTCAGATGTCACAGTCCCCCCTCTTATGCTGGATAGACAATGAACGACACGTTTTGTCGCTTACATTTTTCATATTTTCATAGCTCATTGACTGGCACGCGAAATGGCTTGGAACGGTTCAACCTGCTTGGCCTGGTCCCACTCCTGCCACTGCTGCCACTTCTGCTTTGCCCCACTCCCACTTTGCCCTGTTGTTTGACACTCAAAGTTTATGCATTTATTTGTAGCAGTGGCAGGCAGTGGAGCTGATTTATCGCATTGTACTCGCTCCTATTGTAATATTTGCGTCTGAGAGCCCCACTCGAGCTGGGGCGGATTCATATGGCAGTCAAGTGCCCACTCGAATTTATGTATGTAATTTTTATATAATATGTAGGACCGCCTTCAACTGCAGTCGTCGCAAAGTTTCATTCGCCGTTATGGCCCACTTAGCACCATTAATGTCTATGGCCATCGATCACGAAACTAGGGAGGGGTTTTGCCTTTTAAATCCATCCCGAAACAGAAACGAAATTGCCCGCCACAGTCGAGTGTTTTCCGAGCTGCCTAAATATGCAAAAAGGGGTTTTTCCACGGCAGGCTTTTCCCTACCTGTCGCATGCGAGGCAATTAGGAGCGGAAAGTGGACTGGATTGCCACAAGCCGATAGGGGCCCAATCTGAATTGTGACAAATACGCGGCACTAACAATTCATTTAGATAAATCGGGCAAATATAGCCATGGCAGGGAGTGGTGGCCTCACCATTCGTGAGCCATAAATAAGCCAATTAAAAAGGACCCGGCTCAAGACTTAGAATCGAAGGGTCAACTTTGTTGCAGCAACAATCAGGGCTGCCATTCAGCCTGCTGATTGTGGCCATGACAAACAATGACGGACAATTTTCAGGCCGGCTCCCGACCATCGATGTTGCTTATTAATTAAACTGATTAAATTGCAGGTTGCGTGTGGCTGGCACTTCAATTGATTGGCCACCAATCACAGGCGGGCCGAGAATTTGCCAGGACCAACACTCTGCCCAAATTAATACGGCCTGCCTGTCCGAGCTGTAATGCTGATAATCAGAGTCGTAGTAATAATAATAATCATAATCATGGCAAAGGCGAGCGCAAATTGAATTATTTCATTAGGGTTTGGGCGATGTTTGACTTGGCCGCTGATTGAGTGGCTTTTCGATTGATTGATTAGATGCAGTGGCAGCGGTTTTAACCAGATCCTTTCCTAATGCTCATCTCAGCTCTCTGGCTGCACTCTAATATGCTAACGGGTGTACTTATAAAACGTGTCCCCGCCGAAACTCCCCCCTCACCGAACTCGGCCAGGACTTGAGCACGTTGTTCCCATCTCTCCGGAGCTCTGTTCACTTTGTTGCGCGTCTTTTGCAGGCACTTAATGCGACGCTCCACCATGGAAAACAATGCAGCGAGTACATGGCACATAGGACACTGACGCTGGCACAGACACTGGCGCAGGCGAATTTCAGCACGGATGCGGAAGTCATTGTTGTCGCACAATGGCGAACGCGTCGCAATTATAATAATTTTGATTGCACGCCGCCAGCACCGCCCGTTCCGCCAGTCCCGTAAGCCTTGCCAGCTTGTTATGCACGGTGGTGCAGTGGTGCAGGACTCTGCTTGAATTATGCAGACTCCCAGGCAGGCGGGAGGAGGAGCCTTCGGGGGATGAGGGACACACACGTGCCTCGCTTTTTGTGTCTGCCCGCGTCGCTTTTATGGATCTTTTTTAATTACGAGTGCTAGACATCGTCGAAGGGAAGTGGCAAAAAGTGAGCCCGGTGAGTTGAGCCACTCTGGTTCGCACAGCATCGTCCTCGACAGGATAACGGCCATCTCATGTTTGTTGGCAATACCCAACTAATTAGCTACACAAATAAGCAATTAAGTGGGAGGGGGCGGCAGTTGGTGGTCACTTAATTACACAAATTATTTGCCGCAAAAACCTCAAGCTCTCCAGCTCCGACTCGAGTGCACTCGAGGACATCGTGCAGCTAACAAAGCAGTCTCCATGTAATGGGAATGTGTGTGAATGTGTCCGACGACCGGCTTGGTCCTTGGTCAGCAGTTTGACCATCAGAAAGAAGGGAAAACAATTTTCTTGAAAGCTTTGATTTGACTAAGTAAACTGGAAGATCCTGGAGAGCTGGTGGCCGGGAAAGGATACAGCAGAAAGAATACAACTATCATTTGCTTTTAATTTGACTCGAGGGCGTAATTAAAGAAAAATGCCAAGGCAAGCCAAAGTCCTTTGATTGTCAGTCCGGGGCCTCCGGTTGCCGCCTTGCCAGTCAGCTTCTCAAGTCGGCAGGAAATGCAAATCAGGACAGGACCCACTCCACGGCGGAGAAACAAACACGGAGCCCAGAAGGATTTGGCAGCAGCACAGAGAAAGCGAGCGAAAGCAAAGAGAAGCCTCGTAATACGTTAATTGTTTTAAGAAAACAGGCTGAGACTGCATGTCTTAAAGGACATAAATCCCGTTTAACCTGACGCTGCAAAGCCAGACACATTGGCATGGCAGGGTAGAGTACGGGAGAGTGGATGGAGCTGGCACAGTCCTCCAGCTAGCACATAAATTCTGCTCCTTTATTCCAGTTGCATAACATGTCCTGCGACACCGACAAAAAAAGAACACAGTGAAACCACCCGAAGACAGACCGACAGACGTGTTATATATAACGGCAACTTTTGCTGCTGACTTGACTAGAGAGAAGCCAGCGAGACAGGATCGAATGGGCTTTACTTTTTAGGTAGCAACTTTAGGGATACTGACAGAGGGTCTGTAATAATAAAGGAGCTCAACCCATCAGGGTTTTTATAGAGAGCAATATATTCCAAGGATTTTCATATTAATTTCTATTAAAATTAATGTTGATTGTAGGAAAGAATGTTATCCTCGAATAATATATGCAATATTCCATTTAAAGGATTCAATTGCAAGCTGCCCACAGGCTTAGCATACCCTGGTGTTAGTTACAAGTAATGTGCATGTGTTAAAAAAAAAGTGCCAAAAAACTAACAAGTTTAAAGGAGCGAGGCGGAGTGATGGCGAGGACATGGGCAGGACTTGCTGCAGCAGCACCAGACGAAGTTATGCAAAGTCAGCAGAGGACATTGACATGCGAGGAGTCTGTGAGTGTGTGAGTGCGATTCAATTTGCAGTTGTGACACTGCAGCCAGGAGCAGAATCGCCCGCACCAAGGACTCGAATGCAGAACATACAGCCGAATTGCCATATTTCATCTATGACTTTTATGACTTTTTCCTTTATTTTCCAAGTCAGAGTTGAAGTTTTCGCAGCACACCCCATGAACTCTCTAGCACGTTCTAGCCCGATTTCTAGGCAAGATTCGCCTCGATATCCCCGACGCACTGAGTGAAGTAATCCCTGGCCAATCGGCATTCGGTGCTGTTCACGTAGAACTGGCCGGGACACTTTTGCATGGCATGGATCCGCACGCAGATGGTGAGCTGCTGGGCGAAGGGGTTGCAGGGCTCCTCGATGAACTCGATATCGGGCAGGTGGAGGGTGAATCGTCCGCCGTGCAGCGATCGGAACACCTCGCACTTGTTGTACGCATCCACCATGAAGGGTAGGGACTCCAGCTGCGGCTGGGGCAAGAAGGTCTTCAGGTTGAGGCGGATGTTGGCCAGGTCTAAGCGGTAGGGAGGATCGACTTCGATGTAGCCGGAACTGATGTAATTGCACTCCTCGATGCACTATTGGAGATGGGTTATTACCAGGTTGGCTCTTGCTGCTCTGTGCTCACCATATTGATTGTGTAGAGCTCGGCAAAGTTGAATTTTCTGTGATTGGGCAAGTTAAGGGATCTCCGGCACTCTTTTAATCCCTTGTCCAAGCTGGGACGGGTTAATTGACAGCATTTAATAGATAAGTCCTGGAGGAATACTTGGAAATGTTACCA
Source organism: Drosophila lini (assembly GCA_018905715.1). Classification (NCBI taxonomy): domain Eukaryota; kingdom Metazoa; phylum Arthropoda; class Insecta; order Diptera; family Drosophilidae; genus Drosophila; species Drosophila lini. The sequence continues at coordinate 18,957 of JAEIIL010021850.1, forward strand.
GGACTCATTTGGTTTAGTTTTTACCTACTGCGGCTTTCTTTCTCTCCGACTTGCAGTTGATTTCGCAGTATATCAAAGTGTAGAATCCGATCAATACCTACGAGAGGGATTCTTCTATTTACTATATTATTAGATATAAATATCTTTAGCTCACAAAAATAATCAGGACCAGCGACTGCTGTGACATCTCAACTCAACTAATTTCCAAAATAACTTTGCTTTAGTCATAACATTTCACAATTAAAATAAGCTTAATTGAACACAGAGTGACATTAATTATTAAGTGGCGTTTTTGACGCTTCCGTGAACACCTCGGTGGAAAAAACCCTCTCATTCCCACCTCCGTTCCCATGAAACATTCATGTGGCCGCTGACAAAAGTGCAATCCAATACGGCTCAGCCGCAGGACGTCTTGATTAATTGCCTTGGCACGCCATCAGATTACGTATACGTCACGTTGGCAGTCTCAAGGTCGCACCCCGTGGCTCACAGTGAGTTAATAAATTGTTTGGCGTTGTTAACTAAATTTTGATTACCCCACCAAGGCGGCACCGACACTCTTTCCTTGATTTATTGATATGCTAATTGAGTATTTGCACGTTGCTTGCCTTTTTGGCTTGGTCCTTTTTTAATGGCTCGAAAAGAGTGCGTCGCGGGGGTGTAAGGGGGCGAGCTTCCATTGGCCATTGGAAGTTATGAGCCATGGCACGCCATTTGCATGGCAGCGTGTTGTTCAAATTAATTGTAAATGGTTGTAATTTGCTGTTGCCGCCATCGCTGCCGGTCCGTTTGCTTTTCGCTTTTACAGTTTAATTGCTGCTCACGGGGGGAAGGGGCCGCGAACTTGGACCTTCGAGAGAGCGGCGGGCAGGCTTAATTAATTTATGGCCATGGCCGTGTGCCCCGTGTCTCCCCAGCCCCAGTCCCCCGGTTAAATACACGTCATTTCAAGTTTGAGCGTGTTTAACGTGACGTATGAGTGATTTATGTTGATGGAGTGCACATTAAGCGATGTTGAGGCAGTTAAACTGCCAAAGGGTCATCAATTGAGTTGATGTGCAAGGACTTAAGTCGAGGCCCCCTCCCAGCAGAGTTGCGTGCCCACAATGTCCTTGTAAGATCCTCCCCAACCGTTGCCCGCCCTGTCTGCAAGCGGCTTAGTTCGCTTTGTGAATTGCCGTCGGCAGCATAAATAACATGCTTTATACCGGTGCCTTGTAAATGCATATATATTGAAGATTTTTGTGAATAAATGACAAAGCAAATATTAAAGCAGCCACACACACACACACGTTTAGGTTGTGCTTCAGGGACTTTTTCTGGCATAATTACTTAAATACAAGTGGGATATATTAAGGCTTCTGCTACTGATTTTTGTTGCCCAGCAAGGCTTCTTCCTAATAAAATTATTATGCCTATGCGTCACACTCTTTCCAAGGAGCATACTCGCTGTGGGTCTCATAAATATAGCCTAAAATAAATATTTTTAAATATATTTTTTTTTTACATTTTAGTTACTGTTTAAATATGAATCAAATTCCATTCTGTTATAAAAGCCACCAAAATAGATAATTATTTATTCGCTAGTAAGAGCATTTGGCCAGCATTATACCTTTTCTGCCACACTTCCTCCCCCAAGTGCTGGTTAGTTTTGCACGCAATTTAATTATATTTACTGGATCCCCCCTCGCCGCCAAGCGACCCTGTCTGTGCGTCGCAATTAGTAGGAAATTGTTAATGCGATAACAGATTTTCCCAGGGAGTGTGCACCATGTAAAGCTTCTTTTGGCTCGGTTGCCTGGCATCCGGGCAGAGAGGCAGGAAAAAAGGGAATCGGAGTGTGTGGGTATTTATATTGTGCCAAAACAGATTTAAGGTAAGTCCGACTTTAAGCGGAGCAGCCCGAGGGGGGAAACGTGGCCCATAAATCGCTGGCAGCTTCATGGCAAGTGGAGCTCCGGGAGCCAAACGAAGGAACACACGTTAGCAAGTGAGAAATTCCATTGAAAATGCATTTGTGGCCAATGCCGTGGTTGCCTTGAAGGCGGATGTGGGCGGGGAGGATGGCTGGTTCAACGTTTCAGGATTTGGTTGGCAGCTAAATTAAAGACGCAACTCACGTGGTTCCTGGCCAAAAAGGGGGGAAGAAGCTGTCGCTATTGCCCCGCACATAAATCAGTTTTAAATGCGAATAAATAAATTGGCCAGCAGGAGGTGGGCGGAGCGGGAAGGCGGTGCAGTCTTACCCACTGCGGCTGGGCGAGGTCACGGTCTGCTCAGCACCGCAAGCACAACTCCCAGCTTAATCCAAACACTTCGTTTTGACAATTTATGCGCCCGGCTTGCCACGAGGCCAAGGGAGAAGCGGACGGAAGCGCATGTGTCGCCATGTTTGTCTTGTATCTTGGCTGCTAAGCAGCCACTTGGTTATTTATTTAAGCCCGGCATGCACAGAACGAAATCAAGTCGGATAGCTTTCCGACTGTGTTGAAGCTTTAACTGTTAAAAATAAAATATTAATTGCTAGTGCTATGTATTTAAAAAAAGCTCCCAAGTTAGTTTTAAAATATATTATTAGCTAATATTACGGAATAAAGACTCATATATCGAGCCCGAGATATTAAAAATAATTCCACTTTGTGTAGGTCACCCCCTCGTTCTCTGCTCATCCACTTGGCCGCGTTTAATCAAAGGGATTTTCGCTGCAAAATGTAACTAATTTACTTTGTTACCATTTGCTTTTTTTGGCAGTACAATATTTGCTTTTGCTCCGCCCGAGCATCCGAGGCGCCTTATTGAAATTTCATAGTCTAATTTTGGGCGCAAATTAAATTTTAATTACGTGCCTACTCCCAGGCCCCTTCCCTTCCCTTCCCGGCCTGCTTTTTGCAGCTCGATTGGCTTAATTGGAAATGCTCTCCGCACGTAGCGGGTGCGAGTTAGGGTGCGCGCGTGTGTGTGGGCAGGCACTTTGATGCCTTTGACAACATTTGTGTTGGGTCCCGGAACGAGTCATTAATTTTTAACCCTTGCCCTGGCCATATTTCCACTCGCTGGTAACGAGATTAAGCCATTTCTTCCCAGCACGCAGAAATTTGGGCGTCCCTGATATCCGGGGAAATAAACCAAACGCGAGGACGTATATATGCAGCAGGACACTCGTCCGGAGAGCAACGAAATTATGCGGTTCTGCGACCTCAATGACAAGCAAGCAGGGAAACATGAAGCTTTTTTGGTTTGGCTTTGAAGGTGCCTTTCATTTGAAATTAAAAGAGATCCATCTGCCAGACAGATATTGAATATTTTCAGCAGGGAATGCAGTAATTGAATCTCCCCACCGACTGCACATGCCATGTCTCATTAGCCTGCATTGCTTTTAATCAACTTTCTTATTGAATTAAACAAATTTGTTTCTAATTTGGGGCACAGAACGCAGAGCACACACATGGCTGGCTGGACCCCCAGCTCGACCGATTCGGCAGTGGATCATATTTGCCAGCAGTGACAGGACTATTTGCATAGCAGGGAGCTGGTTTCGGGGAGCAAACAGCAGCTGAAGGGACTGCAGACAAACGAACTTCATCAGCAAATTAAATCTTTGCTCTGGTGCCTTACCGCCCGAACTGAGGGACGAAGGGAGGAGTGGCAGTCGTGTCCTGCATTTCGCCGTGATACGAATACTCGGTGACAGTTGCACTTTTTCCCCCAGTGTGCCAGTCATAATTACAGCCAAATGTCAGCTGCACTTCATTAAATCCGCAGAAAAAAAGACAGACGGGAAATTATATGACAGGACGGAAGTAAATATGCAAAGTTTTTCAGCGCTCGACTAATGAATTTCAATAAAAGTTTTCCACTTTTCCGCTGGCGCCATTGTTGAGCGATCTATCACGCACTTTTCCCGCTTCCCCGCACCCGCACCCCTTTGTTGACATTGACAAGTTGGCAGGCGAAGCGAAATGCAATCAATATCCAATATTTACATGTATTCCACTCGGGGAGGGCGAAATTGAAATGCAGCTGCAACATAAAATAGATGTCAGTTGTGCTGGAACTGACAACAAAACAAATCGAGGGGAAAATGCACCGCATCTCGGTTGAAAGGGGGTGGAACAGGATCGGGGTAATGGGTAGATAAGGCCTCCCGCCTCCCGCATAATGGTGATCAGTGTTTGCAATCATTTTGCGCTCTTTTCCGTGTGCCTACCGCTGATCCCTGAACCCTGACCCAACACGTGTCGGTGGTAACTTAACTGGGGGCCAGGCCAAGGGCTGGGAATTACGCAGAAAAGAAGAAAAAAGCCACTTCCACTACTATGAAACTGCTTCAACATAAAATTTTACGAGTCGTTTACACAAATAGCAACACTGTTGCCAATAAACGCCGGCCCTCGTTCTTCTTTTTCAGGTCCCCGTACCTTTCCCAGCCTCTACCCCTACTGCTGCACCCTTGAACACCTCGCACCCCCAAAAGAGTTCGTTTTTGCAATTTTTATATTGTTCCAAAATGTTTTCGTTTCAACGCTTTTATATTTATTTTGCGCACAGCAAAAAAATGGTTTGTAGCTGGCCCTCGTCCTCTGCAAGGCAATGCATTGCCATTGTGGAAGGACGAGGCGCGAGGCTTTGTTCTCGGTGGCGCACTCGCGAAAATGATTGGGAAAATCAGTAAAGTGAAATAGGACGAAAAGGAAATGAGGATGTGTCAACAGCAAAACGAAGTTGAAATACACTTGCAAATGCAGTTTTTATTGGTGGCAGTCACAGGGATATGAGAATATGTTTGTAAAAAGTTCAAAGTGAAATTAATATATAAATAAATAAATATTACAATAAGGTTACAAACGAAATGTGTATTAATAGAAAAACAATTTATATTGAAATTCAAACTAAATTGTAAAGTATACTTGACAATGACAGATACCTGTTCTACCTTTGCAATATTTTTTAACAATTAAACCTTTTATTTGAACCATCTAAAATGGTATTAAAACTTTAAAGCTGTTGGGTTAACAACATAGAAAGTATTCCCAAGACTTACCAACTTAAAGGTTTTAAATTTAATAATAAATAAAGTAGCGAATACCCCCGAATATACTCTCTGCAAACCAGAGAGTGTACAAATTGTACGAGGAAGCATGGTAAAAATTCATACAAATGAATCATGTCCTCGTGGGTCCTTGAACGCGCGCATGAGAGCATGGTTGCGGGTGTTTGTGCTTGCATGCTTGTGTGGGTGCGGCAAACAATTGAATGCTTATAGCATTGACTTTTGATTGGCATTATGGACGCAATAGCGGAATGGCTGCGGGGGCCAATGGGAAGCACACAATGAGCGTAACAGGGCAATTAAATATTACGTATACGCACTGTTGTCGCTACTCAAAAAGCGGAAATACCAGTGCTTGAGAGAGAGTGGGTCAGGAAACTGCAGTAACCTTGAGGTGACACTTCTGCCAGGAAGCCGATGGAGATGCAGGTGAAAGTGCACCGGGAAATGCAGGGCACAACTACCAGGACTAAGCGCGGGCCATGCAAATATTTACTGGGTAAAAACAAGAGAGCAGCAAATGAAAATGGCAAACAACAAGTGAAGCGGCAAGTGGTAAGTGGCCGGGGGTCGGAGGGCGGGGATTACGGCTGCACCCGCTGTTAACACTCAGTCCCGAAATGCGCTCACGTAGCGGGTGAATGCGAAAATAAACTTCAGCTCAGGAAGAGCAGCAGGACGAGCAAGGAGCTTGGGAAACTTACGTGTAAGCTCAGTAGACTTAAGCCGGGAATCTTTATTTCAAGTATAGTGCCGAGGGGGCGGGGTGCGTGGGATTGGGGCCAGATTTGTTAGCACGTTTTTTATGTTTTATTTTTCGGTTGTGAGGCACAACCTATTGCAACAAATTCGGAAACGAAAATCTCCTTGGGGGAGCAACGACCGCAGATCATAAAATATTATTTTATGGCTATCTCGACGGCTGCTGCTCATAGACAGGGCCCAAAGTGATAACGGTGCCCACACCCACACACACTGCTAACAATAAACTACAAATGGCTGCCCAGCACATAAAAGGCATCCTCGCCTGTACTATGTATGTGTGCACACACAGAGACTAGCAACCCGTTCACGTCCTCACTTTTTGGCATTTTTAGCGTTACCTTTTCTTTCCAAACCCCCCTCCTTCCCTCGATATCCCCTTTGCTTTTCCCGTCCCCAGTTGCCTTTGTCAACGATGTCGTTTTGTGCGGCTTTCACCTAGTTTAACTCTCTCCCCGCTGCTCTGTTAATAGTTTGCCTAGGAGGAGGGAGCAGCCCCAGCCCCTACCCCCAGCCCTTCATTTTCTTTCATTTTTTCCAGTTTTTATGGGAAATTCGTTCGCGAGCTCCTTTCGCCCCGTTGCTACAACAAGGCAGTGCGTCTCGCTCCTGCGAGTGTGTATGTATATGCAGGAGTCCTTTTCGTTCGCACGTCACAGTTTGTTGTTGCCATTACTTTTATTATTTTTATTTTCTTGACATTCTTAGCGTAAGCCCTTCCTCCCGCCAGTGCGTTTGTGTCATTTTGTCACATAGTTTTCGTGTTTTATTTAGCCATGTCTGACAAGTCGCTCGTCCTGCGATCCGATGTCCTGGTCTGCCCCTCCAGCGGGGACACTCCAACAACTGCCAGCTCCAGAGCCATACTTTACGGGCTGCCCCCGATGGCAACTTCATCCTTTACAACTTTGTGGCCAACGCACCTCACTCATATTTTTTATGGCCCTGCTGGCCGGAGATATCCCCTATCTCGGGGATAGTCCCACCACAACGCCCAGTTTTTAATTACTTATCAAGTTTTAAATGCCCGCTTTTCACAGCCAACTGCCTTTTATTGGGTGGACATTCGGTTCGCATTGTTTGTCTCGTTTTATGTCCCGGCCGGTTTCGCTCTGCTGCGCGCTCCGTCATAAAATTATTTATGTCCTTTGGCGTAAAATAGCTTTCGAATGGGCTCAGGCCGACTGTCCGCGATTACGGCTGCCGTTTCTTCGCCTAATTAAATGTTAATTTCAATTGATTGTCCTGATTTTGCAGCAGTAGTAGCAGTAGGAGGCGGAAAACTCGGCCAACAAGTTGCTATCCGCACGGTGTACGACGGCTCAAGTCCTCCAGAGTGCTTGTAGTATTCTAGTTCTTGGCAAGGACATGTCGTAGTTGCAGTCAAGTTGTATTTAAAAGGATTATGCACTCGTGTGTGGCACTCAGACCGGCTCCGGCTCCGTGCCGGAAATGCATTGTAAGCAGTCGCCGGCTGCTTTTCTCTTCGCTGCTAAGATAAATTGCCACTCAAGTGCAAAACAATTGAACTGACAGTCGAGGAGTGCACAGGGAGAAAATAAGTCTAATACTGCAGGATGTATTAAGCTATTTTTTTTATAAATCCTTAAGTTGGCATGGAAATAACAAAATTTAAAATAACACAATTGAAAGTCATTGCACAAACTAACTTCAGTTTCGGGTCAATATTTGATGGGAAATCACAAAATGAATAAACCATTTGTGGAAACCAATGGCAAATTGAAACTGCAACGTATTTATTCTCCGTGCAGGAGAGCGAATCTGAAGCTGCGACATCTTGTTGAAGGTGAAGTGGAGTCGCGAGCAAAACAAGGGCAGCGGCAGGAGATGGGAAAAACAATTGCAGTACGATAAACTTTTATTGAAAAACATTTTAAATGTATAGAAGTTTGTTTGGCCCTCGTTTCAGCCCTGACCCTTTTGGCAGCGCTCTCCAGCGAGAGCCTCGGAGGAGCAAGTTTGCGAGCTGGAACCGGGCGACATTATTCATCAGCTTGTCACACACATGCTATGCCGGAGGAGACGGCAGTGTCCCCTGATTGGCCGGATCCCAGTTTAAAGCAACTGGCCACAATGTGCGGTGCTTTGGCCGTCGAAAATGCATTCGCATTGCCATGGTTATTTCCATTGGAATTGGAAATCTTTGGCTTGCAGCTTGTGCCTGATGTATAATTTAATTTGATTTGAATTCCATGCGGTTTTTTAGTTTCTGCTGACTTTTAACATTTGCAGCAATTTTGATTAAATTAATTCGTGCAGCTGCAGCACTTTTGTCCTGTCTGCCAGGGAATTTAATTTATGTTTGTCGCTTCTCCGAATCCTGTTATTTTCGATGCTCATAAATTTTTCCGTTCCACCATCTGCATCATTATTTATGTGCAGACATACATATACGCATGTCTTACCTAGGACCTTCTTTTAGTTCTTCCTTTGCTTTTCGGCAATTTGTAGGCCGAATCAAATGCCGATCAACATGAACTACTTTCCGATTTACATGCAGGACACTCGGCTAATCCGGCTGCCGTCTGTGCTCTCCTGCCCACTCCCGACCCACCGCATTTGCATTGTGCGGTAGTGTGTCTTCTTCCCGGCTGTGTCTCCCCATCTGTGTGTCCCTGTGGTTGATACTCTTCCAGTTGGCAGTTACCAACTGGCGGTTGCGGCACTGGTTTCAATTTTTGTGTGTTTTCCTTGGCCTCTCCCTTGTTGGCATGGCATTTGGCCAATTGTGTGGCATCGGAACCTGCTGAGTGGGGACAAACAACACAGAGCCAGCCAGACAGACAGACAGACAAACGGACGGACAGGCAGAGGGACATGCAGACAGGACGTGGGCCTTCCTTTTTGGCTCTCGGTGCCTTTATTGTTATTCCTTGTAACAACAGCCCAAGCCCAAGGAGAAGTTTGTTTGCGAGCCGGAATCCCCATCGAAATGCATGCCGAAAGCTGCCCGTACTCTCTATTGCCGCCCTTCTAACCCCACTTCCCGAAGACATTAATAAGGCAAAGATAAACTAACCGAAAAGAGCATTAAAATTTACTTACTGACTTAACCGACCATAAACACGGCCCCACCCAGGGCGGGCGAAACAAAAAGGATAACATCTGACCTACTGTAGCATACTTTACGGCCGACATTTGCCGAAAGGAGGAGGGAGTGCGGAAGTGCGGGAATGCGGCCAACAGACAGCCCGAACAGGTGGACCACATGTTAAATAGACGCCGCGTTCGAGCATAAGCTTCTGCCTTCGTCCAGAAATCCTTTTTAATAGCAAGCGAAACGAACACGTAAATGAGCCGACACATTACCCATACGCAGCGTGGGCCCTATAAGCATTATGCACTCACCCACTGCTGATGCCCAGGAAAGTCCATTTGCTCCGGCGATAAATTAACAACAACAACTGGGAATGCGAGTGGAAGTGGGAGTGGGAGTGAGGGGAGGGGCATTGAGTCAAAGTGCCAGTTGGCCAGTCGGTCGGTGAGTCAATGAATGGAGTGAAATTACTTAATGGTACGAAATTGTACTTTGCTTAATTACTTGGCCACTGATACCACAAACACAGCAGCATACAGCCATTCAGCACCCAGCAAAGCTCAGCCATATAAACACAAAACACATATGGGCATTTGCATAGGAGTCTATCTAAATAGTTAATAATTTAATATTAGTTCAAGCAAAAGAAATATGAAATGACAGGATATTTATTTTATTTTATTATTTAGTAATTCCCAGTGAAATGATTATTTTATTTTATTTATATTTAATGTCATTAACTTGACTACGAATCTAATTATATGTTTAGCTTCTGAAAATATCCTTAATTTTTTTTTACAAAAAGAAGAGGCTTCTCTATAGCTCATAAAACAGTCTGAAAATACATATAAAACTGCTTCATTTCTTATTATTCCTCAAAGTTCTATGGAAATGCCCACATGTGTCATTCATGCGTCGCAAACGTAGTCGTGGGTGCCGTAAAAACAACTTTACGTATTTCGCCCGAGCTCGTAAACTCAGGCCAAGCCACTAAATGTGTGTGTGTTGGCCTTGTTTACGACTCGCCTTCTTCGCTGTGCGCCTTGAGGTTGCCCTGCCTGTGTTGGGGCTTAAATAATTCCTAACCTAGTATTTAATTGGCAGGCGTAAGCGATGGCGTTGCGCATTCGCCGTGTATGACATTTTAAATTGTTTATGAGCTGCCCGGGAGGCTAACTGAGCGGCTGTCAGTTCAAGGCCGCACCACCCGCCGCCCGCTTAATAGAATAGGGCCCGCTTTCGGGCTTCCTCAAGCCAGTTAATTGCTGGGAGAATTGGCGCTGCCAATGGCCACGCTTCTGGATGCCTGGCACTGTCATGATTTGCTTGGGGCATTTGGGTTATCACTTTGGGTTAAGTGGTTCTGGTTTAATTGGCAAAGTTTTTGGCCAGCAGCCTCCCGATGTTCCGCTTGTTGCGCCCCACCACATCCGCTAGCATTTAGCAGCGGTTTCCGGTCTGTTCCTGCCCCTTCGCCCGCACCGCTCGTCCTTCGCAAATATTTGTTTGGCAAACGCGACGGCGGAACGGGAGTAGGGTAGGTGTTGCTGTGACATTGTTTGCACACGATTTGTTATACGAAATGTACACAGCGCACACGGCAGGAGCTCTGGCTGTCGGTGTTTGTCGAGGGACTCGGAAATATTTTAATAATCATGCAGTGCATTAACTCCGGACCGCCTTGCCGCACATCGTAATTGCATAATAACAATGTTCGGATCCCTGTTTGCCCGCCGGCGTCACATCAATTTTGCGTCCGCTGAACAAACAATGAAACTATCCGGGGGAGGGGAGGATAACCATGTCTGGTGGTATTTGTATGTGTGTTTTGGTAAATTATTTACGCCTCATTGCATGTCACTGCTGTCCGTCCGTTCGAACGTACATTGTGCCATTTTATTAGTTTTCGAAATTTGGGTTAATTAAAAATTTATTTCGTACGTATTGTGCACACACGCACACATACTCCCGCTCCCTCTCTCCTGTGCACGCACAACCTAATGTCCTTCCTGCCTGCATTTTGGCCATTGCATATGCCAATTCCCCCCTTCCCCCTTCGCTCCCACGGTCCCTTGGCAAATGTTGCGGAATGCAATCGATTTTGCATTTTGGCCAAATTTATGTCGCTTTCATATTGAAATGGCCTTTGGGGCGGAGCACAGTGGCCAAATATTGGTTTATAAAATGTTATAAAATATATGAAACTAAAGATTCATCCTTATTTATATTCAAATTTTTGAAATTTAAGATAATTTCATACTTTTGTTTCACTAAAGCTGAGATATATGTTGAAAAACGTCTGTAATGACCCACTGTGCAGCCAGGCCGTACGGGAAAGCTGCTCTTATCGGGGTAATTAATATGAATTCATTGCAAATGTGTTGCATACTTAAGAGCCAGGCAGTTACAGGAACAGGACTTGTCCATATTTATGCGATCAATTTGCTTCTGGATGCCGTAAGATGCGAAATGCTAACTGCATTCCTGCCTCACTGCAGCTGAAAAGCATTTCCCAGCAAATATCACAAATCAGCAATGGCAAAGTAAACGGCTAACAAATATTTATGGCAAAAGGAAGCAGCCAGCCGAGGAAGTGGAACGCCTGCAATATTTATTACAAGTTGCATTCAGTCAACAAGCACAATGGCTGCCAGGCGAAAACAAACAGCCGAAGGCGGGAGCGGAGCAGTCTATTGCCATTCAAGGATATGCCACGCCAGTCGAACGCCGGCCCCGGCTCAACCCAATCCCAGCCAGGACGGCTTGCAGTAGCGGCGGAGAGAAATCATTTAAATAAAAGTCAATGTCATGCCATGTAAAGAAGACAGCGAATAAATAGTCGCAGTCAGAATAACAGGCACTGAACTGTTCCCAGACATGCAAGCGGGGGCCGGCGGGGGGGCCATTGGCTGGCACGAGCCAAGAAAACGCCAAGAAGAAGGCCAGGGGACTTGGTAAAAACGAGAAATATGGGGCGTATGTGTAATATGCACGACAGCGAAAATTGTATAAGAAATGGGAGGGCTGAAGCGAAACGAAGCGGACGTTCCTTAATAAATGTCTTCCCACACTGCCACAATAACGCAAAAATTAAAATCTAGTTGGTTTATTTAATAATATTTAATGATTATGTAAACTTATGCTCCTAGTATATATTTTAGATATTTTATTATAAAAGGATAGGAGCCTGCTCTTGAAAGGCTTTGATATTGATTCGAACTTATAAATTTGTCTACTACATTCTGATCCTTAAAATGATTTGCATATTTAACTACAAAATAAAAATTTAAATATTATAAAGTAAAAATAATAAGTTTATACCTACTAAAGAAAATTATTTTCTTCCGAGTCAGGAAACCCTTCAGGGTATCTAGAATTTTTTCTACATGCTTTCCTAACCAACACGAAATCTCGGCCAAGCTTGAAGACATTTAATTTGGCATAAAAATGAGCCGCGCTGACAGATGGCTCAGATGATGGGGGAGGCGTCGCAGGTAGTCGTCCCTGCGTCCCTGCCAACAAGGATTCAGGCTGTGAGGCTGCTGACGCAGGGTGGAACTGCCTCTGCGACAGGGTCTGCCTTCTAATGTATTTTCATTTTATAGGCTCATTAAATTACGCTTTATTGCCGTTAAAATAAAATATTATGTGATAAAAATGAACGTCCTTGGGCAGGACGAACGACGAAAGGTTGCCCGGCGCTCAAGTGCCCGGGGCATAGGAAGAGCCACTGAATATAGCACATCTGTATGCTATATGTCTATATGGTTGGATGCATCCTGCAGTTCCCCGAATCCCGCACAGCATGCTGGAAAAATTGCCATCAAATTGGGCCCGCCTGGACCGACAAATCTAGTTTCCATGTCGACCCACTTTCGTGCATGTTTGCCGGGGATAAATTTATTTCTCCGCTTTCACGCTTTTTCGTTGTTTTTAATTATTCCACTTTTGTTGTCTGGCCCAGGACTTGCTTGTCCTTTTTCTTTTTCCTTTTTGGATTTTGTCGGCTTGTCACATTTGAATGAAATGAATGAATGGCCCGGCGGATCCTTTGGGCCGGAGCTGGGGAGCGGCTGCACTTTGCCGGCGCAGAATGTCAGCCCAAACTAATCGGATTAGTGTGTCCTACTCCTTTTTTTTTTTTTTGCCAGCTCTGCACGTGTGACGGATGGATCCTTGTTCACGGCGACGGTGCGCTCGTTAGCCCAAGTGACCTCCATTCGGGACTCGGCACGTTTTAGTGTAATTAAAAAGATATCCGGCAGACAGTCGGATGATAGTGGCTCCCCAGTCCCAGGACCAGCAGTCCCTGTTTCAGTTTCAGCTCCAGTCACAGTCGCAGTCACCTCTGGCGCTTTTCAGCCGAAAAGATTTCTCACACCAAAGGGCCCGGTGACGTGACACGACTGCAGGAGGAAATTGTTGTCATTTCAAATGGCGGACGAACATAATTTCTGACGTATGCGATTACGGAACTGCCACTACGATATGGCTCACGAAAACGGAAAGCGGAAGGGGAAGCGGAAAACGAAAAACGGAAAGCAGGACGCAGGACCTGGGACAACTAACCATAGACAAAGGCCGAGACGAAACAAAAAGCGACAAGCAATAAAATGAGAAACCGCGCCATACTAAAGGCTAAAGCCAAGCCAAAAGCACATCAATCAACGGTGGTGAGGGGGTGGTGCTGCCTGAATGCGAAAGGATAAGCGTATTGTGCGAAAGAAAGTATCCGCCCCGTGTGTAGCAGTGCGCTGTTCTGGTTGTTGTTTGCCTTTAGTTCCATGCCGCACTGACGACCACAAAATACCTACAAGTCACGGGAGCTGCCGGGGGGCAGGTGGCCACTGGGGCAGCCGGTTGCCAGTCAGTGAGTTAGAGCGGCAGACAGACAAACAGGGGCATAAATATAAAATATGTACGTGCGTGTGTCTCGCTGAACAAGATTAAAGTGTTGCCAGCTCGGGGCAGGAACAATAAAAAACTAAAGGGGATTTGGCCGGCTTTTGTAAACAGAACAGGGAATACCCTAACACAAAACTTGTTGTCTCTGGACAGGAAATATTATGTTGCATAATTTTAAAAGAGAGTGTATTTCCTTGAGTTTAGGAATAATCTAACCAAACTACCTTAAGTAATATTTTACAAATATTTACAATTTAATAAAGACTAAGACAATGTAAATTTGTAATAATAAAGATTTAATTTAATTTATAAAATATTCAACATAGTTTGCTAAACCCCCTTTCAAAGGGCATTCAGAAAACAAAAGCTTCGGGATTGGGAAAACTTTCAAAAGTTGACTGATGTAGTTGTGTTTCTGTTGCCGCAACACAATTAAATGTGGCAATTTCATATTTAGTTTGCCCCGTGTGTGTCCTGATTAAGATGGCAGGCACACGGACACCAAAAAAAGCGAGTAAAATAGTGGCTCGGGCAAGAGGATGATGCCTGCCCCAATACCTGCCAGTGGAGGCCACAATTAATCTCTGCCGGGGAACAGTCACACACACACTATCGCCTGCGGAAGATGCATGTGTGTGTATTATTTTATGGCTCATGGTAATTACAGGTGTCGCTATAATAAATTATCTTTGAATTTACTGTTTGTCGTTCTCATCGTTGGCGTTGTTCGTTGTTCGTTGTTGTCCTTGCCGTTGTTAATGTTGTTGCTGCCAGTTGCTTGTTCGTTGTTCTTGTCACCAGAGCAGTCTTGTCAGCGGATCCTTTGGCCAGGATAGTTGTGTGTGTGTGAGAGAAATGGGACGAGGTGTGAGGGTGAGTGTGAGCCTGGATAATTGGCTGCCCAACTGCTCCCGCTGCTGATGTTACTGCTGCTGCTGGCAGCTCGCATGTCCTGGCATTGATAAGCTTTATTAAAAAGGATAATGAGCCTGTGGTTGTAAGCCTGCGCCAGTGTGTGTGTATGTGTAATGCGGTTTTGTAGTGCCATGGCTGTGTGTGTGTGGCCCGTACATGTGTCCATTATAAGTTCCGCCGTTGTTTACGAGTTGTCGGTGGCCGTAGTTGTTAATAGTTATGAGTTAATGGAGTTTTTGCCGCTTCCCCGTTTGTTGCTTTCCGTTTCCATTATTATTTTCGGATTATTATGATTACTTTTGTTTGGCCGCATAATCAAATTAACTGAATGCGAGCCCTGCCACTTCCGCTGCCGCTGCTGTTCCTGACAAACAAGTTTATTTTTTACACGGCTCCTTCGACCCGCATTTCCTGCCCTGCAAAACACCCCTATAATTGCATAATCATGCCATCAATGTTTTTCCCCCTTTCTGTTTTGCTGAAAACAAAAAATAAAAGAACTTTCCTCAAACGACTTTTTGATGTTTCTGATTTCGCTTTGATTGGACCGAATAAAGTTACCCGACCAAATCGATCGATGGTGAAGGCAGCAGTAACTAACATATATTCCCTCTCTCATTTTGACTCAGGCAAATCATCTCTTTATTAAGTTAGGAATTAAAGGAAACGAATATATAAAGCAAAGCTCTCCGAATAAATTTTCTAGATGAAATGACTAATAAACTGAACCTAAAATAATTATGCTTCTGCCAAATACAGAATTCAAACTGCAAAACAACTGAAAACTTGTATAGGTAAATAATTTCCCTAAAAGAAATGTGTAGGAGCCGTTATCCCAGGAATGTAGGTCAGCACGCAGCATAGAAAAAAGCTGGAAAAATAGCAGCACGCCTGATTAAAACAAAATTTCCGCACTTTACCCGACTATACTTATTCTGTTTAAGACGGAGAGTCCTCGAACGGCTCTCCTGTTAGTGGAAAATAATTTCCAGGGTACTCTCATTCGCTGGCCCAGTTAGTTACTCGATTTTTAGAGCGTTATTCCGGCAGTGGGCTATTGATTTTCGGGGGCTGTACGGGGCGGACCTTGTTGCGTCTGCATTTCAACTGGAATTTAAATGGTTTTCGAACCCGAAATCCTGTCGAGAAGCACGTTTCGAATGCACTTCACATGCAGCGAACTCGCTTCCGTTGCTGGCTTTTACGGACTTACGTCGCCGCTCGCCGTCTGAGTGCCATTCGGGATTAAAGTGTCCAAGTCGGATGGCCGGGCACCACCGACTGCTCTGGCTGCTTTGGGCGCTTTGCGAGCTTTGGCAGCTCTAGGTGCTTTGGCTGCTTTGGGTGCTTTGGGTGCTTAGTGCGGTTTGGTCGGGGGTGACAAGTACACGAGGCTGCTCGGTTGCTCGGTCTGTTTATGCATGTGCTGAAACGGCAATTTAATGAGCGCACCAGGTATAATCCTCCCCAGACTTTGCGGGACGCTCGCTCGCTTGGCTGCCACTCGAGGCGAGCAGGAAACGGAAATTACTTTGCAAACACTTTGCACCGCCGCACTGCCGCTTAACCCGCGCCACGAGTCAAGCGAAGTCGGGGGGTTAAGGTGTCCTGGCGTCTTGCGTCATTTTCATTTTCTTCACGCTATTCCTGCCACTATGTAGCTCCTCCTTGGCCCTTTCAGCCCTTTTTATGGCCACCGGCTGTATGAAATATGAATTGCGGTTACTTCAAAAATCTCCTTCGCTCGCCTGGCCAACGGCAGCAACAAAAATCAACTGCATTTAACTTTGTTGTGCCTTTTCGTCGTCGTCGCCGTAGTCGCTGCTGCGGCACATTGCCATTTTATGGCTAAATCCACTTTGCCAGGACACACATACACACACCACTCTGCCGTGGAAGGCAGAGGCCGGGGGGCTTCCACCTATGGCTTATTGAAACTTGTTGTAAGTTAAATTATGGCCGAAATGCTGCTGGCTACTGGCTGCTGCTGTTTTAGTCCTCGCCAGCGAGTATGTGTGTGTGTGTGTGCGGGTTGAAATTACCTTTAAATTGAAAATTATTGTATGTGCTCGCGCTCGACTCGCACTCGAATCGCAGCTCCTCCAACGCTCGCCTGGCTGTAACATAAATTTCTGTGGTTTCTGCTGCAAATTGCGTTGGGTGATGGGCATTGGGGGGTGGTTGCCGAGTCCTGGGCGTCGGCCCAGCAGCAGCCAGGAATTACCTTTTCAATTTGAGACTCCCCGGCTCAGCGGCAGGTAAATGAATTAATGTGTGGGTGGGACACTGGCGGAGCTCTTAATTTATATTCATAAACATGAAGAGGCCGGCCCTGAAGCCGAGATTTAGGGGCCGTGAGTCCCGAGTGATTGGAATGGAAGAGAGAATGGATAGAGCTCCGGAGACTCCGGCCACCAGTTGTCCTTTTTGTCAATTTTGGAATGGCTTTTAAAATGATTAAATTTCATTTGGCAAATATGGCGCCGTGACAGCCTGCCGGGCAACAGCTGGCAATCGCTTTCGCTTCGATTTGTGTGACATGTTTATTAAAACAACTCCTCGCTTAAAGGGACCTCTTTAAGGACTGGCCCCGCCCTTAGACCAGATTTTAGCCATAAGTCTTGTCCGTCGTCCGGGGAATCGCCCGGGTTCAACAGTTTTGAACTTGCGGCAAGGCGCCGGTGACACTTTCTCCACACACACACTTGGCACGCGTTCCTCGTTTCGGCAAATTGTCGCTGCCCCAGGCTCCGCCCGGACTTGTTTGTTTGCCTGGCGGGCTCGTAAATAAATCATTTGATAACTTGACGCGCTGCCTTCCTTCCGCCTTCGATACGGTGCCCGGCGACCACGCATATCCCACGCTCCTGGTCGTGTGGTCAAGGACTCACCTCAAGCGACTGGCGACTTGTCCGCCGCCACAAGATATTGTGATTTATTTGCTTTCGCTTGGCTGTGACGTGACGCGACGTAGGGCAATATCGATTGGAGTCGATTTTACGAGGAACACGGAAAGAAATCAGGGAGTCTTTTGGAATATTAATCATAATTTATAATTACTTATTTTAGATTTAGATAGGTTTATGAATTAGGCACTGCTTGAAATAAATAAATTATAAATTTCATTATATTTTACAGAAATCCCATCTGATTGCTTCTTCACATTTTTTCCATGTGCACTTCAGTTCTCTTGCCAATTTCCAGTTGCCACTTTGTTGTTCTGGCCTTATCTGCACAAACTTTGGCTCAACGCAAACGAGGAACGAGAAAGCGTCGTTAATTTTTACTGATACTCGTTGCGCGGGGCAGACAGAGGCGAACCGCTTCTGTTGGACATTGCCGGGGGCAACCGCTCGCAGTTTCAATTATCTAAGTCCTCTCTTTCATGTGGCTGCCGACAACAATTTA
>JAEIIL010021854.1:0-10985 GCA_018905715.1 Drosophila lini
AAGTTGAATTTTTAACAATTTTTAATACCTTTAATTTATATAAAATTAAACAAAAAAAATGTAAAAAATTCTTTTTTCAAATTTCCTTTCCTGACATGGCTAAATCGATTCTCCTGTTGATGCTGATCAAGAATATATATGATTTATGGGGTCGGAAATGACTCTTTCACCCAGAAGAATATTAGTTTACCTTTAAAAATCTAATTTTTTATTTTACAAAACTTATTATTATAACATAAATTTTTTATAAATATTTAACAATTTACAAATTTTATAAAAATTGCAAAAGATTATTGTTGTTGAAAGCTGCGGGCACACTGCGAATTCATCGACTTATCGATGTTCCTCCACCTCTAGCCCTGCCATCACAATTGCTTGGGCCACAGGCCACAGAGTACCGAGTTGGCAGCCCCACAGACAATGGACAAGGAAAGGGAGATGCATGACGCTCTCCGGCGGAGGCTTCTAGACGCCGAATCTGCGGCCCAGCAGGATGAGGCAACGCGCCAGCGGCACCTGCAGCTGCTCCAGGAGCTGTGGCAGCCGAAGGGCACACCGGTGGGCGTGCCGGGCGAGCGGCTGCGGCAGCTGTTCGAGGAGGTGCGAGCGAGAGGGGACCACGACTTGTTGCGGAACTGGCAGCTGTGGCTAAGCGAGCTGATCCTGGCCAGGCGAGTGCTCCTGGTGCGGTCACATCTGCTGGCGGAGTGGCTGATAAGCAGCGGGCAACGGGAGAAGCTGACGGAGGAGCTGAATCTGCTGTTGTCGCTGCTGAAAACGCTGCCCAAGGAACACCTGCCCGGCCACTGGTCACCATTGGCCATGTTGCCCCACTCCAAGGATGTGAAAGCAGCTCTGCTGCTCATCAAGTGCCAGGAGGCAGTGCTGGCCGAACTGGAGCAGCCCGAGGAGGCGGAGGGCAGTGCCAGCAGTCGAAATGCTGCCGATTCCCTCGTTCAAAGCCACTTCGATGGTCGTTGGCTGGAGGCCAAGGAGCCGGAACAGGTGCCTCTGATAGTGGCGCACAGCCTGCAGCTGCTCCAGAAGCTGGTGGCCAGGCAGCCGGACTATGCGGTCCAGCATGTGCCCGAGCTGATGGGCCTGGTCCAGTGTTACGTGCAATATGGAGCGGAAGGTGAGGCGCCAGCCAAGCTGCAGCTGCCGCGGAAGGTGCAGCCTGCCCAGCAATCCGCCGCCTATGGACATGAGGAGGAGCCCCACGAGTCGGAGCAGCAGAACGCCGCCGGCAGCAAGGCCCGCTCGGGCGGACGCAAGAACAAGGTGCGAAAGATGAGATCCCTGGCCAAGCAGCGCAACCAAAGCAACAACAACAACAACCAGGTCAGCGACTCCCTGCTGGCGGAGAGTGCCCCCCGGGACCGCCTGCTGCTGGTGGGCAACCTGGACTATGGCTGCCTCACCGGCGACTCTGGCGAGAACTGTCCGCCCTCCGATTCGGATCAGCTGCCGGGACCCAAGCAGCTCCGGCAGCTGCAGGCCAAGGTGCGGATCTCCGCGCTGCAACTGCTGGGCTCTCTGGCCAGGCAGCTGCCCCGCCGCACGCTCTACGGCTACTGGCACGTTCTCTTCCCCAGCGCCGACTCTGGCGGCGGTGGCCACCTGCTGCTGGTGGGCCAAACGGACGGTAACTCCCGCTGCCGGGCTCTGGCCCTGCAGCTGGCCGCCCAGCTGCTGTACGGCTCCAAGGGCTACCTGAGCCAGGCCTGCTCCCGGGGCCCCAGCAACTACACGCCCTTCGCCGTCAGCCTAGCCAGCTGCGTGCTCTCGGCCTATCGCGCCCTGTGCTCCATCCTGGAGCGGGAATATGCGCCCCCGGTGCTCACCCAGTGCCTCAAGTGCCTGGCCGTGCTCGTGCAGGCCACGCCCTTCGAGCAGCTGGAGATGGGCTTCGTCTACGAGTTTGTGGGCCACGTGAAGAAGCTGATCAAGAGCGCGGACTCGCCGGTGGCCGTGTCGGCTTTGTTGGTGATGGAAATGCTGGTGGCCACGCCGAAGTTGACGCCAGAGATGGCCAGCGCCATAGGACTGGCGCCCAGCCAGCGGGATCTCAAGCTGGAGGAGCTGCAGTCGGACTTCCACGAGCTCTGCGATTCGGATGCGGAGCAGGAACTGGAGGAGGAGGCGGACCAGCACCAAGAGCAGCACAGACCGGAGGCTAATCCCGCCCCGCTGAGTGCCCCGCCCATTCCCCGGAACTCCTGGTTGCTGCGGCAGGTCCTGAGGCAGCTGGAGAGCCTGGGCACGGGGCCACCGATGCGTGTGGAGTGCTTCCAGGTCCTGCTGGCCATGGCCACCCACGTGGGGTTACTCCGCGGCCATCAGGCCCGCTTGGCCAGGGTTCTGCTCGCCGGATTGCAGGACACCACGGCCGATGTGAGACTCTATGCGGCCCGCTGTCTGGATTCCGTGGGCTACCAGCTGGGACGCCTGCTCCCAGACCCGCCGGAGCGGGAGGTGCAGCTGTCCTTCTGGCTCAGCCTGCTGCCGGGCATCTACGGAGCCTACAATGACGCCGCCGGAGCCTCGCTGAAGTGCGCCCTCTGCGACGCCCTGTCCAACATGGGTGGCTTCAGCTTCGAGCGGCTGCCTCCTGGCCAGCGGAATGCCCTGTTGGCCTTCCTCAGCGGCTGTGCCAGCGACGACGGTGAGGAGCCGCTGGTCAGGGCCGCAGCTCTGCGGGCCCTGGCCGTCTACGTGCTGCATCCCAGCCTGAAGGCGGACCTGGTCTTTGTGGAGAATGCAGCGGAGCTGACGCTGCGCCTCATCAGCGATGGCCAGCTGGCGGTGAGGATCAAGGCCGCCTGGGCCCTGGGCAACATCAGCGATGCCTTAGTAGCAGCCATTCCCAACCACTCGGAGAGGATTTCCGAGGAGCTCCTCGGCCGCCTCATCCAGGCGGCCACGCAAAGCTGCGGAGACCACGACAAGGTCAAGGCCAATGCCGTCCGCTCCCTGGGCAATCTGCTCCGGATCCTGCAGCAGCAGCAGACCTCCGGGAATACCGAACCCATGCAGCTGGCCATGTCCAAGCTGCTGGACTGCGTGCGGTCCGCGGGCAGTGCCAAGGTCAAGTGGAACGCCTGCCATGCCATCGGGAATCTGGTGAGGCACAGGGCCTTCTTTGCCACCAGCCACCTGGCGGGCATCCTGTTCCCGGCCCTCGGCCAGCTGGTGGTGCAGCATGCCAACTTCAAGGTGCGCATCAATGCCACCGGAGTGCTGCTGCAGGTGGAGCTGCGCCAGGACTTTGGCGTTCACTTTCCGCTGGTATGGCGCTCGCTGCTGGACGCCCTGCAGCGCTCCAATGCCCTGGACAACTTCGAGGAGTACAACCACCGGGATGCGCTGCAGCAGCAGCTGTGCCTGGCCATGGCCCACCTGCTGGCGCTGGCCAAGGTCTCGGATCTGCCGGCGCTGCGAGAGGCCCTGGAGGAGGATCGTCTGGACGAGGTGCGCGGCACCTGGCGAAGAGTGGCCTTCCGCGTGGTGCCGGAGCAGTCGGCGCCGCTCTTCACGTGCAGTCCGCTGCTGGAGCAGCGTCTGCAGGCGGAAGCCACGGCGCCGCAACAGCGTTCAGCCCTGTCCTTCATCGTGGCCACACTTCGGCTGGATCCGTAGGAGGAATAGCCTTTGCTCTTTGATATTTAGCACTAGAAACCATTTACACGGAAATAAACTCACTTTTGAGAAGGGTTTGTTGCTCTCATTTTGTGTCTGTTATTAATTTGTAAATTATTTTTAATTTTAATATAAAAAATCGGATTTTTTAAGGTAAAATAATATTTTTCTGTGTGAAAAAGTCATTTCCGACCCCACAAACCATATATATTCTTGATCAGCAAGAACAGCCGAAGCGTTTAAGCCATGTCTGGAGGAAACAAAAATTTAAGCTATTTTTGCAAAACAAGATAAGGGGTTACATCATTAAAATTGTAAAAAAATGAAAAAAATTTTATCTCCGAAATTTTAATAATTTAGAATGCAGATTTAACAACCTATTAAAAACCAACTCGGAACAGTTTTCCGAATTGAAATTAGTGCATTTTTGGCCGAGTTATGCAATTTTTAAATTGTTAAATATTTATTAAAAAATAATAAGTTTTGTAATATAAAAAATCAGATTTTTTTAAGGTAAAATACTATTTTTCTGTGTGAAGAAGTCATTTCCGACCCCACAAACCCTATATATTCTTGATCAGCATCAATAGGCAAATCGTTTAAGCCATGTTTGAAGGAAAACTATTTTTTTTTACATTTTTCAAAAGTTGACAAGGGGTTACATCATTAAAATTCTCAAAATTTGATAAAAATTTTAATTTTTTAAAATCTGAAATAAAGTTTGCAGATTTGTTAACCTTGTAAAAACTGACACAGAACAGTTTACCGAATTAAAATTAGTCCATTTTTGGCTTAGTTATCATTATTTTTTGAAAATCTCGCCATTCTTTTATTAAACAATTATTTAAATTTAAATTTAAATTTAAATGTACTTCAAAATTGTACTTTTAAAAATGTTAAATTGAAATTAACGCATTTGTGCCTTAATTATGATAGATTTCAATTTAGCCTTCAGTTCAAATTGCAAACTGCAAGGGTAAACAGGCTTCGGCTTGTTTTGTAACAATTTGGAGAGTATCCACTCGCCTCGCTAAGTGTAAACAGTATCCTGAAATCCTGAAAAAAGATTCCCAAGCAAACGACGCGAATTGTTTATTTTTAAAAAGTATATTTTTGTATATATGCGTGTATATATAAATGTGTGGGTTTACTTTGACTTCTTGGGGATGTGTGTGTGTGTGTGTGTGTGTGTGTGTGTGGTTTTTATTTACTAAAACTCCCAGCAAGCATCTCGGATGGGGTGCTCCCTATGCGCAACTGCTGGTTGCTGGCCAGGGGTTTGTGGGTTTGTGGGTTTGTGGTTTGTTGTTTGGGCTTAAGCTAACATGTCGAGCTAAAAAAAATAATATAAAAACAATCATAAAAGAGTCGAGCGTGGGCCAAAAAGAGGGATGTCTTCGCTGGCACAGGCTGTTTTTTGTTGTTTAGTTTAAAATATTTTCTTTGTGTTTTTTTTTCAGGGTTTTCTGGTTTTGTTGCTTGGTAATAAACTAAGTCTAAGCTGCCCCCAGGATGCCCCCTGTCTATGTCTCGTGCTCTCCGCCCCCGCCGGATCCCGCCAGGCGCTTGGATTCCGCCACGCCGTCGTCGCCGAAGCTGAGCATCCGTTTGCCGCCGCGCACCTTCTCGTTCATCAGTTGCAGGTCCTGGGAAAAGAGTGGGTTAAACAAAAACCTCTCGAGAGTTGGAGCTCCCCGCTCACCTTGGCGGGACTGTGGTAGAACCTGTAGACCATCTGGTTGGGCGACTGCTGCAGCTGGATGTCGTTCTTGGGCATCTGAGTGACGAACAGCGAGTGGCTCTGGGTGACCTTCTTGGGCTGGGCAGCCCGCTCCTTGGGATGCGGCGACAAAAGCAGGTCCGTGGTGCGCCCACTCACATCCGGGGCCACATTCAGGTAATCGATGGCGAACTGCCGCATGATGGGCACATACACGTTGTTGTAGAAGTGGATGATGTCGCGCACCTTGGGCTCCCCGTTGTCGTAGGTGACGATGAAGACCTCGCGGTAGACGCTGTTCACCGCCTGCGGCTGGTTGCGATACGCCCGCATGATGTCACTGAACTTGGGCTCCTCCATTTTCTTGACCTGCAAAAAAAGCATAGATATATACTCCTCTCCGAGACCCCTCCTCCTTTGCCCACCTTAATGTAGATATATATTGCACACATGATGATTTGGTCCAGGTGACGGTCCTTCATCAGGTCCGTGTCGTGGGTGATCGAGTGCTCGAAGATGTGCCAGATGCACTCGGAGGCCTTCTCGCACAGGCCCAGCTCCAGGCAGAGCTTCTGGATGCGCAGCCAGCCCAGCAGGTAGACCTTGCGCAGGAAGATCTGCAGCGGGCCGGCGGTGCGGTCCCGATTCACCACCAGCGAGGTGGCCAGCGGCGGCGGTGCCGAGGCAATCAGATACCAGACCAGCGAGCTATGCGACCAGGCCAGCCGCTCCAGGCACGTCTCCTCGATCGCATTGAGGTGCTTGATCAGCGAGCGATTCAGGCAGCCCTCGTGGGAGCCGTGCCGCACCACGATCTCGATGATCTTCTGGAACTCGAACGAACTGATGCCGAGGCACTCGAGCACCCAGGGGAACTTGAAGTCCGTCTTGTAGGCCTCCAGCACGAGCTCCACGCAGCAGGCCAGCAGCGTGATGTTGAAGATGTCCAGCGAGATCTTCTGCACCAGCATCCGCTTGAGATCGATGTCGGGCTTGTTCCGGATCTCCGCCTGCAGGATCTTGTCCAGCAGGTAGAAGTAGAAGGATTTGGCCAGCCGGAAGCGGCTCTTCGCCTCCGTCGAGGGGTACTTGGCCAGAAACTTTTGCTTAAGGTCCTCGATGATGGTCAGCAGCTTGGCGATCACCTCCTCGCCGGCTTGCCTTTGGATTTTTGGGGTGAGAGAAATGGAAAGGGGAGCAATGAGCTGGGGGAGATCTCTTTAGAACCTGTTTAACCCTGTTTGTTCCCTTTCACACATCACATTTCCTAATACAAAATTCCCACCCGCCACTCACTTGACAAACTCCGTGGGCTCGGTGATCCGCCCAAAGGCAATCAGCTGCTTCACATTGTTGGTGGCATTGCGGACGGGCTCGAATTTGTCGCCGGCCATGGCCGGCTGGGCGGGCAGATCCTG
This sequence comes from Drosophila lini, assembly GCA_018905715.1. Lineage (NCBI taxonomy): Eukaryota > Metazoa > Arthropoda > Insecta > Diptera > Drosophilidae > Drosophila > Drosophila lini. The sequence goes on from JAEIIL010021854.1 coordinate 6,778, forward strand.
CATGCGGGTGAGCGGCGTCACCGGCGGACGCAGGGCCTGGTCATTGAGGCCCGTGTGATCGCCGGCATCGTAGGCGCTCAGGATGCGCTCGTCGAACTCGCCCACGCTCAGCACATACTGCTCGTAGCTGATGTTGAGCGACTTCAGGTTGCGCTCGAAGTTCTCGTTGGCCAGGAGGCCCAGCATGGAGTCCTTGCTGCCATAGATGGTCTGGTGAAGAGAAGAGACCAAATTAGATGACTGACGGAGTCATTCCAAGGGGTGAAACCCACCGAAGTCTGAAAGAAGCTCGACATGATCTCCCGGAAGGTGGTGGCCTTCATGGCCTTGGCCTCGTCGGTCATGTCGCAGAAGTGGGCCAGGATGCAGCACTGCTTGTGGCGGAAGTCCAGCTCCGTCCAGCCGGGCGGCAGGCCCTCGAACTTGGGGTTGATGAGATCGGTGCGCTTCTCGGCCAGCACATTGTTGTATATCAGATCGATGCAGCAGATCATCAGGTTGAAGGAGCTGACCAGGTCCACGGTGTTGCTGGGCTTCTGGTTCTTGGCGCAGAGGAACAGGCGCCAGCAGAAGTCGTCCAGCTTGAGGAAGGAGCACTTGCCATTGGCATGGCTCGAGTGCAGCGAGCTGTGTGCCAGGAGTAATCAGTGATGATCTGGTGGTTTGGTGGTCAGGAGCAGCTGGGATATACTCACGTGTACTTGGAGTGTTTCTTTTCGTTGGGCGGACACACAAAGATCAGGTCGAAGATGGTGCGGAAGCGCTTGTACAGCGTAAAGGTAATGCTGAACTTGCGATCCAGGACCTCGATCTCGTTGACAAACTCCTGCGGCAGGTTGGCCATGTCGCACCACAGCTTGATCTTGGTCTTGAAGTCGTAGATGCTGCATCAGAGAGAGATTAGGTTGAGCGGGAGCTGGAGCAGGCACCGGGAGAGAGACCTACCTCATTTGGCAGCAGCGCAGCAGGTTGTTCAGGGAGACACAGTTGCCCCGCACCACCGCATCCTGGCCTATGACTGTGGGCGTGCTGGATCTGCGGCAGGCGGCGTACAGAGCACAGCACAGCCAGTGCATGGACTCGCCCTGCAAGAGAGTTGGCTTTAAACTTGGCCAGGGAAGAGCACTCCACTTCACTTACCTCCAGGGAACAACGCTGCGACACCTTCAAGTACATCTCGAAGCCATCGATCTCTGTCTGACGGTCCATGTTGAGCTCGCGGCACAGGTTCGTGTACTTGGCCTTGGCCACCTCCTGGCTGTCGTCTTGCGGCGCCGCAGAACCGCTGACCACCTCAGCGCCCAGCTCCTGCGGTTCGCTGGCGGCCTCGCTGCCGCTCATACTGGTTGCTGTGCTTCTCCTGCTGCTGTGTTACTTGAATGCGATACGGGAATACGAGGCGCGGTTTGGGGGCGGTGCGGTACGGTACGGTACGGACTTTTCACGGCGCGAAGCTGGCCAGCTGGCAATCTGGCAAACGGAACGAATGGCGAACGGAGATCGCCTTCCTGCGGTTGGGCTGCGCTTTCCGGCGTGGCTGCGTGTGTGCGCTGCTCTCTCCTCGGATCACGGGCATGTAACTTTCGGCGCCGCACTGATTAATAAGTTGCCATATCTTGCCTCGCCATGGAAAAAGGCGGGAAAGCGGAGGGTTGCTGGGGCCATAGAACTGGTCTATCGATATCGTGAGGCGTGTGAACGGGCTGCTATCGGGAAGCGATAACGATAGTCACGCGTGCCGATAGTCACGATGTTTAAATAGTAATTAAATTTGTAAATTAATGGCATATTTTATTTTAGAGCAAAAAAAAAAACAATATTGTATATTACAATTAAGCGGGCAGGCATTGGGAAAGTCGTGCGGGAGAAGCCTCCTTGGGAGTTCCCTTTCTCAGTTCTTCTGTTTTGGTTAGTGGAATCTCTGGCGTCTCCTCTGCTCCTTTACTCCCGCCAGTCGCCGATAATTTGAGAGGAGGGCACCAATTCGAAGCGAGCGTTGGCCAGATGCGGCGGCAGTCCAGTTCTGGGCCGGAAGAAGGGAGCTGAAGCCGGAGCTGGCTGGGCGCGAGGAGCAGGTGCTGCGGCAGCAACTGTTACCTTGGGCTGGACCTTCGGCCTGACCTGAGTCCGCACCGGAGCTGTGCCCACGTCCACGCTGTCCAGGGTGTTTCTTACCACAAACTGCTGCCGGGCCTGGGGCTGGCTCTGTGCTCTGGCTCTAGCCAGGGGCATGGGCATGAAGCGGAAGAGACGGGGAGCGGTGTCGTCATCGTTGGGAACGTCGTCAGTGGCAAGATCCTCATCTCCGGCAGCAGTGGCGGCATCGCCAGCGCCAGCAGCAGGTGCCCCTGATCCTGGTCCGCCTGCAGGAGGAGTCCACATGGCAGCCAGCCGGACGGGCACAAAGGCTGGCAGCCTGACGGTGATGGGCGTTCCGGAAGGCAGCTGGGGAGCAGGTACTGGCAGTGGAATGGGGATGGGTATAGGACGTGGCCGAGGCGGTGGCGGCGGAGGCAGTGGCGGCAGAGGACGAGGAGCTGGCCTTCTGGTTGTCGTTTCCACTGGGGGCGGGGCAGCCGTGGTAGTAGTAGTGGTCGCCGACTCCTGTTCCACCTCCTTCCAGGCCTCCAGCAGGGTCAGCAGATCATCCTTGCTCATGTGACCCAGGCCAACGGGGTTGTAGGCCCACTCTCCGCCGACTCCCAGGCCCAGACCACCACCCACGGTATTCCAGCCGAGCGGAGGCAGAGCGGGCACCGGCGCCAGGTGCTCTAGATGCTCCAGATGCTCCAGGGGAGCCTCAAACAGCGATCTCTGGGGACGCGCGAGGAGCAGCTGCTGGCCGGCCATCCCATCGAACAGGATCTGCAGCAGGAAGCCCAGCAGAGTGGCACCAACTGACCCGATCATGACTGCCTCTGAATTGTGGCGTCTCTGGGCGGAGCACTCTCTTATATATCTCCCTCCGCCTCCTCCGCCTCCTGATGCTGCTATCGGAAGAAGGAAGGAGGCCAAGTCCAGCGAAACGGAAGCGCACGCATTTGGTAAACTGCTACACGAAGAAAAAAGGGGGCACTTAAGGAAAGTTCAAGCAATAAAATTGTGTCAGATCGCATATTTTATTATTTTCAGTGTTCAAACGGGTTTGCTTGCTCTGGACTGGCCAGGAGCCCACAGCGATAGTCGCTCCCAACGCACACGCACCTCCAAGTACCGCCTGACAGTTTAATTGCCAAGTCCAAGTCCAGTCCCTGCCTTCAGTCCGGTTTCCACGGGCGAACCACTTTTCCTTTTGCGAGCACGCCAGACCAAGATGGTAGCTGCGGGCGAAACCTGTTGGTGCCCACTTTGGTCACCGACTTTTGGGAGGTCCGCCGTCGAGGAAGCATTTCAGAAACTTGCGTGCGTGCGGGCGCACTTCCTCCTCCATCTCGATCCACGACTACGGATTTGGTGCAGTTGGTTGCGCAACGGCATCAGGAGATGGGAAATTGCTGGGGCATGCCGCAGTTTCCGATTTATGTACATGTTGGTTAATAATTCAAATCGCAGCCAGGAAAACCGGAGTTGGCAAGGAAAATGGAGCTTATATAAATCAAACAACCAGGCGCACAGAAAACAGCAAGCAGCTGCTGTTTTTAAAAACGAAACAAAGTAACGGCTGTTTTCCTAAAATTCAACTCTGGGCAGGCTGCTTGATTTCAAGTAACGGCTCCCTTCCCAAAATGCAACTCTGTGTATTTTGCTTTCTCTTTTTTCGGGACACTTGCTATCCTCTTCTGAGCTGCTTGCCCAGAGTTGCCTTTTGGGAAGGAAGCCGTTACTTTGTTTCGCTTGCTCCTAAAAGGTTTGAAACTTGGACTTTTTAGAACAGTTTATACGAGTTTTCAGTTGCTCCAGCAGGCGTAAGTAAGCGGAGACTCAAACCTTTTGTAACGGCTGTTTTCCCAAAATGCAACTCTGGGCAGGCAGCTTCACTTCAAGTAACGGCTCCCTTCCCAAAATGCAACTCTGCGTTGTGCCTGCCCTCAGTTGAATTTTGCCAAAGTTGTTGTGAAAAATTTACCAAACATTTTGTTAAATCGCTGCCGCTTCGCTTTCCCTGCCCCCGCAGCAACACATCAGACATGCTCTACCTAGAGGACTAGGACTACCTGGAAATGATCGAGCACCTGCCGCAGGAGCTGCGCGACCGCTTCACGGAGATG
>JAEIIL010021862.1:0-15076 GCA_018905715.1 Drosophila lini
ATAAGCTTGTACATCTACCAACTTTGGAAATTTAACTAAACTATTTACTTACAATTTTCTATATAATTAAAAGATACCTTTTACTTTATAAATCATTTAAATAATAAATAATAATCATATACAATATATTTATATTTTATTAAAATATATTTCATCCCTCTGTGCAGTGCTCACTGTATTCAGAAAATCGACAGGAAAAATATTATACGAAAGAAAAAACTCTTCAACCTGTCGCGTTTTTGGTCAATTAGCCACGGCGCGTATGAGTAATGCCCAGCGACAAGAAGTCGAAGTTGAAGCTGAAAATGAAGTTAAAGCTTTAAAAAAAAATAAAGAAAAAATAAGAAACGCCAAAGTAAAGTGTTATTTATGATTCGATTTCTTCAAAGCTCTGTCCTTGATTTCGCTTTTGGCATTTTCGGGGCGTCGAAAGTGACGGGCGGCGATGTTGGTTGGAATTGAATTGGATTGTATTAAATTGATGGGTGGGCAAGCCTAAGTTCTATTTTTTTCTATTTTTCTTTGCAACATAAAGCAACAGAAATCGAGTCGAAATAATAGAATGGTTATTGGGGGAGTAATGTAAGGGAAATATTTCTTAGATAACAAAGAACTTCATAGAATGTTTGTTATGGTTTCTAGCTTAACTTGGCACAACGAATGACTTGAAATAAATCAGGGTTAATTCTACAAAATATTTTAATTAATATTTACTTTAGTTTCTGCATAGTAAGGCTTACGAATAATTTATTAGTGAAAACAAAATAATATTGTTAATGACTTATTAGTTTATAAAGGGTTTCAGTAAAAGTAAAACAAAGTAATTACATTTTTAATAATATTTAGAAGCTAACAATATAGTTTAAAAATTCCCCCACTTTTATTTTCTTTTTTTTTGTTATTGCATTTCAAACATTGCTTTCAATTTCCTGTCCTCTTTTCATTCATGATTTAGTTATTTTCATTATAGTTTCAATTATGCAATCGGACGGAAAAACAACCGCTTATAGTTTGTTGGAAACTGCAAATTCCTCTTTCCTTTTTTTTCCAACGATGCGCTTAAGTGCATTTGGAAAAAACGATTTTTACTTCAGGTTTCTCCTTGATTTTTTTTTTTATATAAAACGACGCGTGCTTAAATTTCCAAGCGTGTTTTTGTTTTTTTGTCTGCTGCTCACTCATGTTAATTAACAACAAAAACCGCTGTTGTGATCGTCTTTCCTTTACCTTTTTTTTTTTTGGTATTTCCAATTGATTAACGGTTGAATGAGTTTGTTCAGATCTAATGTGGCTCAGACCTTCACGTTGAAGCCATTGTTTACGGGATTTTGGTAAGATTAATGTAAGGAATACGGAACAGAAGGAATTACCTATAGTTTCAGGGATTTTTCTATGTTTATATACTGTGTTTAATCTAAAAAATGTATTAGTTTTTTAATTAATAAAAAAAAACTAAAACAATGAAAAATATTCAAACAAAGTTCGATGCAATTTTAAAACTGTAAAACTGTATATATTTTAAATAAAATTAAAAAATAAACTATTAATATTACAATATAAATATTATAGCTCATATTTTAATATTATTTTCCAGATGGCATCCTTAACCTTGCTCTGGATAGTTATAGCTCTGCTAGCGGTGACGTCGCTGACGACGGCAGCAACGCCTGCGCCCACAACGGCAACGACAACAGCAACAGCAACAGCAACAGCAACAGCAACAGCGACTGCGACAAGGCAGCGTGGCGGCAGAGGACAAGGACAGTTACAGTTACAGTTACAGTTACAAGGTCCGCGTCAGGGACAGGGCCAAGGACTGGGCCTGGGGCTGGGAGGCGTGGCATCTACCACAAGCACTGAGGCGCCAACGCTGCGGGCGCCACGCCAGCGTCGACCGCCCACAACGCAGTCGATCGACACAACAGTAAGCTCAGCTCGCAGTCGCGGACGCAGCAGCGCTCGCAGTGGCAGCGGCAGCAGCAGCAGCACAACGCCGCTTCCCGTGACTACTGTTAGGCAGTGGCAGCGGCGACGCAGCACAGAAAAAACACCAACAACAACAGCAGCAGCAGCAGCAGCAGCAGCAAGAAAGCCTGCTGAGGCAGCTGTTCGATCCACCAGGGATCGGGGGAGTGTGCGAGGACTGCGCCAGCCTCGGGACACGCCGCTCCTGGACAGCGAGGCCAGTGCCAGCAGCAGCAGCAGCAGCATTCGTCGCAGCTGGCAGGCACTGCCGTCGTACAGTTCCAGCTCCAACTCCAGCGTTCCAGCGGATAACACCAGCACGAGTGCCACTTCCAGTTCCAGCTCCACTCGTGGCGCACTAAAAACGTAAGTTCCTTGGTTACTAGCCTCTCCAGGCGAGTTGATTTAGACGTGCCCATCGGTTTTTAAGCTTGTGACTCAAATTCTTAAAAAACTAATAACGTTAACTATTAGTAACTTATAGAACTTAAGTAATTAAATTTCCACATAATCGAATGACTACATCTTCTATCCTTGACAGGCCGCGCATGATCCAGAGACTGGTGGCCGGCCACATCCACAATGCCCAGGGCCACTCCACTTACGAGGTGTCGGCGGTGAGCGCCAACAGCTCCTCATCCAGCTTTGTGCCCACCTCGACAAGCAGGACTACAACCACATCTCTAGACACAACCACGACCAGGACGACGACGACGACGACTACGGCGAAAGTCCCTTCCTTGAGGGGCAAGGCGAGTTGCAGTTACAGACTGGCCAAGCCATCGGTCAGGCCCAGACCGACCACGCCAGCAGCTGTTACAAGATTCAGCCATCCTCCAACCACTTCCAGATCCACAACCCCACTTCCACCTCTTCCGTCTCCCGTGTCCAGGTTCAGGGATCAGGACGACGGCGACGATGAGGCTCTGCTTAACGAACCCGACGACTTCGACAACTGGGACAACGGCATCCTGCGGCTGAGTGCCGGCTCTGGCAAGGAAGCGGAGGCTCCGGCCAAGAAGCCGCCCAAGGACGAGGCCAAGAAGACCCTGGCCGACCAGGTGAGGGATGGCAAGTATGGGCTGATCGAGAAGGAGCTGTTCCGGCGAGTGCCCAAGCGACCGGGAGTGCTGAGCTACGCCCGGAACTCCGAGGTGCCGCTGGACAACGAGCGCAACTACGGCGGCCTGAACGAGGAGGACATCTGGCTGGCCGAGGATCATCTGCTGGTGATCAAGGGCGGAGCGCTGAACGAGGAGGTGGAGGATAACCAGCAGGGTCCCTGGCCTGCCATCGATGACTACGATGCGCCTGGGCGGCAGATCAAGCTGCCGGACAATCCGGCGGTGCCGCCTCCATTTCCCGTGCAGCTCGAGCCGCACGGGCCGCTGCAGCTTATCCGAGATAATCAACTCGAGATCCTCCGTCCGGCGCCTGGCAATGCAACGCTATCCGCTGAGGCCGGCCACCACCAGGGCTACGCGGGCCCCGCCGCCGAAAATCTCTCATCGCATCCTCCTGCCCGGACGGGAGCGCAATCTCCGGCTGCAGCACCTGAGCCAGCTCGTCCGAAAGCCCCGGCCTACGTCTATCCGGCGCCCTACGCCCCCTGGCTGCTCTACTCCAACGATACGGGCCCGTCCAGGGGTCTGCTGAGGACTCCGCCGCTTCTGGGTCCCTGGCTGATCAACGGGCTAAACGGGAATAGGTCACTCTCGGGCGACTCCCCGGGAGTGCCTGGCAATGTCAGCGATTTCGACGAGGATGACCCCTCGCTGTACTATCCGCCAGCGTACAGTTTCGTCTACAAGAGCAACTACTCGAACCCAGTGCCGCCGGGACCTCTGGTGCCGGGAATAGTCCTTCCCCCGCCACCAGATCACTTCAGCCGACTGGAGACCACCCGGCGACCACCACCGGCCTCAGGCAGTACCACCTTGACTAGTATCAGCAGCAGCACCACTACCACCACCACCACCACCACCTCGACAACCACGGCCAGGCCTTCGGTTCCGTTGCCCACCATCAGGACCTCCTACAAGCCCAAGTACAACGCCATCACCTACCTACCGCCGGCGCCCAGACAGAGTCCACCACCGCCCAGCTATGTGGAGCGAGTGCCAGTGCCGGTGGCCGTGCCCATACCCATCTACCCGGTCAACTATACGCCCCGGCCGCAGCTTCTGTTTGTGCCCAGCTCCACGGAGAGCACGCTCCAGGACACGCCGCTGGATCCGCCGCTCTCCAAGTCGAATCCCATATACTACGAGTACTTCGAGGCCAAGCGGCAGCCGGGCTCAATCAAGTCCAATGTCATTGACGACTTCCTGGCCACCAAGCCACCCAAGCGCCACCATCACCACCATCAGCGGGAGCACCTGCAGCACTACAAGGCCTCGCCGAGTCCTTCTAATGACGTGGCCGACGTGGTCAACATCACGCCCAAGCCAAGGACCGCCCAGCTGCAGCTGCACGCCGAGTACGAGGCCTCACTGGGACAGCTCCTGCGGAGCAATCTAGTTTCGCCGCCGGCTGGAAGCGGTTCTGGGAGATTCCAGGTGGGACCTTAAAGCTAACCTTTATAGCCTTTACATTAAATATATGATTCCCTACCAGGCACCCGACTTTGACAAGCAACCCTTTCTGCCCATGGTGAACTACAGCGCTGACGAGCAGGACCAGAATGCCTTCAAGGCCATTGTCTACCAGCCACCTGGCCAGAGGCAGCGCCACCTAAGGGTGGGCAAACAGCAGCTGCAGCTGGAGCCCAGCCTGGAGGGTTCGCCGCCGGATTCCTATCTGCCGGGACGGCACTTCCGAGTGGGCAAGCAACAGCAGCAGCAGCAGCAGCAGCAACAGCAGCAGCAGATCTTCGAGCCGCAGATTTACAGTACGCCTGGACCGCAGTTTGCGGATGATCCCCAACTCCGTCCACCGGCTCCGCTCCAAGGGAATCCCTTGCAGTTCTGGCAGCGACCGGCGCCGCAGTTTAAGCGCGTGCGGCCCAGCAGCAAACAGGGGCACCCACACGGCCCTCCCCTTCCGTTGTCCCCCCAGTACCCGCAGTACTTCGCTCATGGCTATCCGAGTGGTCCGGCCGCGGAGCCCCTCTACCGACTGGTGCCCGTGGCCCAGCACAAGCACTGGCGAAGCGGCAAGCCGCATCAGGTGCAATCGCAGCCCATCCAGGTGCAGCCCCAGAACCAGGGATATCCCGACCGGAGCGTCAACTACGGCCACAGTCTGGCCAGCGACATCCTGGTCAACTACAACACGAACAATCAGTTCAATCCGCAGGCGGAGCTGGTGCCCCAGGCCCAGTTGGCGGCACCACCACCACCGCTGTCATACCAGGCCCAGAGCGGCCAGCCTTTGTGGTCGGAAAGGGAGCGGGAGCGGGAACGGGAGCGAGACCGAGACAGGGATCGGCCAGTGCGTCATTCCCGGGAGCAGCATCAGTAGGAAGTACCTATCATAGACGGGGTCCAAGTGTGAGGTAATATAATCCCGGAGAGTAAGTGAGGGCAGATCCTGCCCGAAATGGAAACCAACACAGATTTAATACCCAAAAAGGTGTACTTTAGATCAGTGGTCCAAACAATTACACCACTACAATACACCATAATATTTACACCATGACACCATCACACTTCACCAATTACACCAATACCCATTACAATACTCCACTACACTTCAATTAGGAATCTGAATACAATAACTAACATTTTCTGTAACACAACACAGACCACTGTTTCAAAATAAATCATTTTGGTTTTAGTTAAAAAACAATTTTCAAAGTAAAGGTCGCGATCAAGAATACCTTTGAGATATTGATAAAAAATTGTTCTTAAGTTAAAAGTTTGCCCTACGACTTGTCATTTTGCTGGTGTTTTGTGCACACAATCGACCCAATAGAATCTTTATATAATAACAATAATCGTTATCGCAACCATCAACATGATAATGGTGGTTTCTATGTCATTGATAAACGTAGTGTCAACATGTGATTTATAGGGAGCCCCATCCGCTATCGATGCAAAATGGAAATCCGTCAACAATTCGCCTGATAATGGTTCCCCCTTTTGACAGGGTCTCGTATATTGTGGTCTGGATATAAGCGAAATTTTTATGTAAAAACCATTTCATATTAAATATAGTTTTCATCTCCTATGTATATTCAAGTTTTCACTTTTTTGACTTGCTCTATTTACAGTATTTAATTAGTTAGTTTACTTTTTATTTCCTTTTCTTAGCTGGAAAGCAAAATCGATTAAAAATCCTATATTTCCAGGATTTCATCGAAACCTATTCAATGTTCACTCTGGTTTTATAGCCGAGTTTATTTTGAGTTTTACTTTGAACAATTACAATTAGTTACATTACGTATAGCTGGTCATGTAGGATAAACCCCGATTTGGTCCTGTTGCCCATCCTCTCGCTTGCTATCGATAGCGGACTTCGATAACACGATATCGATAAAGACAATTGATAACGGGATATCGCCTTGCTGTTGCTGACTTTGTAGCAGCACACAAACACACATATTTATACCATAAATAAATACGTACATATATATACTCTCAAACCTATGTAAATAAATATAAAGTGTGCGCCAGATAATTCAGATAAACGTAGTTAATCGAGCGATACACTTAGTCTTAGGGGCAGTAAAAAATATATATATATTTACACATACATATATACGTCTAGGGATGTCTGTAGGATATGATTTGATTATCCTTCGCCTCTGTTTTATCCTGCACATACAATGTATTATTTTTTTCTATTTATTGTAATTCATTTTTGAATGTTTTCCAAAATCATTGTAAAACTTTGTATAAAAGCCATAACAACTAAGGTCACTATAAGTTAAAATACCTATATGCAACTAATAATAAAAAAAAACTATGCATGTACATTTTACATACGAATAATATGCTATATTTAATCGGATTAAATGTATTCTTTTTTTTTTTTTGTAATTGTAATCGTTAACGAAATAAATGTTTTAGAAGCAAATTCTAATTGTTCAAATAAGAGAATGAAGCAAAATGTAAAAATATGTAATTATATGGGACCAATAATATCAATATATTCGATTTTCGCGCTTCGGACGGAGTTATATAATTTTACATTTTAATAAAAACACATATTGTTCCACAAAACTATTTGAGTTGCATTACTATTTGGGATATTTGTGTTCAGGATTTTATTATAAGCTTTTGGTTAAGAAACCTGCATACCAAGTTGATGAATTGAAAATGTTTATTATTATTTTTTCGAACGAATCTGCCTAGATAAGCTCGGCTGTTGATACTGATCACATATTTATAATAATTTTTTAACAATTATATTTTTTAATGTTCTAAAAACTAAATTTTGGATACCCTTCTTAGAAAAATTTCCCACAATGATAGTTTAAACTTAGCTTGGGCTCTGAATTGGTATATTTTAACGTGTCATTACACTTAAATTAAAACATCCATTTCTATTCAAATATATTTTGGCATTAACCATTAAAATCAAGTAGCCATATTGTGAACCTAAATCTCATATGTTTTTATTCCCTTGCTAACTCTTAACTGTATTTACTAGTTAGGCTTTGGTAATACTATAATTAAAAGAAATCGATTTTATCGATACATTCGAATCTAACAAACGATAACCGCACCAAAGGTGGCAACTGCAACAGCTGGCGGATGTAAACAACGTGAAGGGCGCTGGCGCAGGACGAAAAGAGCGGCAGAGAGTGGCCGAGAGAGAGCGCCTTCGGGGTGGGAATTACGAAAAATCGATGAAGGACTATCAGCAGGAAGCTCCAAGGAGCCGATTGACTTTGGGCCGTAAAATGATTACGGGCTAAAAGGTAAAAAACACGTCGCGCGCGACTGAGAGAGGGCGAGTGCGCGAGCGAGAGAGCAAGGAGCTAGGAGCAAGGAGCAACAGCAACAGCAACAGCAGCGGAAACGGCTAAAGAGGAGCGGAGGAACAGCACGAAACGTTGGAAAAACTGCGCTTGAAAAATCGCTGAAAAATAGAAAGGAATCGGAGAAAAACCAAAATAAGGAAAATATTCAAGGAAGCCAGCTCGGGGCATAAATATTCAACAAAAATATCCAACAAAAACCGAGTGCGTGTGCGTGTGTGTGTGAGGCTGCCATAACTTCTGAAAAATTACTGCATACATATACAAATATAGCGAAAAATTCAAGAAAGGGAAAGTCAAAAGACCCAGGAAAACGAAGGAAAACTCGAGAAAAACTCTAAGAAACTGTTAAAGTAGCAGCAGAACGGCGAAAATCTAGGAAAATGGCCTTGAAAAAAGCAAAATGACAGCCAACAACTGAACAACTTTTTCCGTTTCCTTTTTGGAGCTCTCAGCCAACAAATTGATTTGCTCACACACACACACACACACACACGCACACACGAAAATAGCTCCCTGAGCTGAAAAAAACACCACCAGCGCCAACCGCCCTCCTCCCCCCCTCCAGCTCTTCTCTACCGGAAAAGCTCCTCTCGCTTTCCATTTTTTCCTTGTTTTTTTCGTGTTTGAAGCAGCCGGCACTGCGTTTAAAAATAGCCAAGGCTCTCGGGGGGAAAAAGGGAAATATCAACGGCCGATCCTTCAAAGATGGTAACGATGAACTCGGAGGCGGACAAAACACAAGCCACCAATGCCAGCAGTGCACCCGCCAAGCAGCCAGCAGCAGCAGCGGCAGCGGCAGCGACGCCGGCCGAGCCAGAGGCGGTGGCAAAGGCAGCGGCATCGGTAGCCACCCCCCCAGCAGGTACACCTACGGCGGACTGCAGCAGCAGTAGCTGCAGCGGCAACAGCAGCACCGATCCGCTGGCAGCGATTCCACATCGCAGCGACGCCGCCACCACGACCCTGACCAATGGCAATAACAATGTGGCTTTTGTGGAGAACGAGGCCACAGTGGCGGTCACAAAGGTGGGAGGCGGATCAAATCCAGTTGGAGGAGTAACCACATCGCCCAAGGCGGCGACAGCAGGAGCATCACCGAAAATTGCAGCGACGCCAGCAGCAGCAGCTGCGGTAACAGCGGTAACAGCGGTGGCCACGACAACACCTGCTGCTCCTCCACCTGCTGCTACTGCTGCTGCTCCGCCTGCGAAAACAGTGAATGCAGACGCCACCACCTCCACCACCCCCTCCTCATCGACAGCGGCAGCGTCAGCGTCGGCAGCGTCAACGGGCAGCGGCAAGCAGAGCGGCGGCAGTAGCGGCCTGCTGACGGTCAATGCCAATCATCATCATCACCATCACCACCAGCAGTCGTCGTCGCAGTCGCAGTCGGCGTCGCAGGCGCAGCAGCAGCAACAGCCCCCGCCGTCGTCATCAACGACGCTGGCAGTGCCGTCGGCGTCGCAGCAGCGGGGCGGCAAAAACGAAGATGCACCCAATATCCTAGTGTACAAAAAGGTAATTCATTTGATATTATTTACTAATTTTTGTTCGAATTTTGGCGAGCATCAACAGCCAAGTCAGTCTAGACAAAGCTTACTTTGCAGATATATACAAATATAGCTATCTATTCCCTGTTTAGATCGGATCTCTATATCGTATAGCTGACTTGGAAAAGCATTGAAAAATTATTAGAAAACTAATTTTTCAAAAATTTTATAAATATCGAAGCATTTTTCATAATTTAAAAACATAATTTAAATTTTATAAAAATCGGATGACTATATTATATATGTATATGATTAGGAATAATTGAAAAATAAATAAGAAAATAATATAAAATTTGGCTTGGGGAAGTACTTACATATTTGTAAGTATCTAGAAGAAAAATCCAATATGATATAATGATTTTATATATATCGCATCGAAACTTTGGAAACTTTGTTAAACGAAAATTTTAACAATCGATTTTTTTATTATCAAAACTCCATAAGAAAGTGTTGTGTTATTTATTTGTTACTTTTAAAATAAACTTTAAGCACTTCACAAAGTGAAAATATCCACTTAATTATCGACATTCTGGTCAAAAATCAATTTATTGATATTTTTGACATTCATGTCTAGATCGATATATTTGGTGATATAAACGTATAATTTTAAAGTCCATTTTAAGCGTCTGTTAAACATTAAACTTGTTTTTTTTTTGCCTAATAAGAGCTTAACTAAAAATATGTATATATATTTATTTTGAAGCCAAGATAACGTTTATAATATTTATATTAATCTTAATTTTATTGTTAATCTTTAACTTGCAGATGGAGGCCATCATTGAGAAAATGCAGGCGGAGACGACGGGCGTGGCCGTGCGCACGGTGAAGGCATTCATGAGCAAGGTGCCGTCGGTGTTCACCGGAGCGGACTTGGTGGCCTGGATCCTCAAGAACTTTGACGTGGAAGACGTGACGGAGGCCCTGCACTTTGCCCACCTGCTCAGCTCCCACGGCTACATCTTTCCCATCGATGACCATGCGCTGACCGTCAAGAATGACGGCACCTTCTACAGGTGATTGTTAATATAAACATTGAGGCTTCTCACCTCTAACCTATGTGTATATCTATAAACCTACACTATTCATCGCCACAGATTCCAGACGCCCTACTTTTGGCCCTCGAATTGCTGGGAGCCCGAGAACACGGACTATGCCGTTTACCTCTGCAAACGCACAATGCAGAATAAAACGCGTTTGGAGTTGGCCGATTACGAGGCTGAAAATTTGGCCAAGTTGCAGAAGATGTTCTCCCGCAAATGGGAGTTTATTTTTATGCAGGTGTGTTCAAAGTTAATTTAAAATGTTGGATATTTTAGTGCAAAAGTTAGTTTATTTAATTCAATTTAAATGAAAGTATTTATAAACATTTAACTACAATTTTAAATACAATTTTTATCAGGCCGAATCGCAAAGCAAGGTGGCCAAAAAACGGGACAAGCTGGAGCGTAAGGTGCTCGACTCACAGGAGCGGGCCTTCTGGGACGTACACAGACCGATGCCCGGCTGTGTTAATACCACCGAGATTGATATTAAAAAGGCCTACCGGCGGGGTGGCTCCAGTCACGGCACCGGTTCCGCCGGCGCCTCCTTGGCCAAGAATCCCGTGGAGCAACTGACGCGGATCATTGCCCTGCGCAAACAGAAGCTGGAGCGGCGCACAATCAAAGTGTCCAAGGCGGCCGAGGCGTAAGTATAGAAGCTGACTTTGAAAAGCCAAAGTGTGTATACCCTATGGAGTTTGCTAGTAAATAAAGGGTATAAAATTTTAAATTAATCAAAACAAAGCCACAAATTCAGTCATTTCAAAACGGAAAGCTTTGCTGTGCCATTTTTTTTTTTTTTTTTTTTTTTTCTTTTTTAGATTTATAAATATTCATATCAGACTTGGGAATTTTAGAAAATATAAATAAAATATTATTCATGTAACCCTTTTGTGGGAATGGGAATATTCAACAACAATATATCCAAAATAGTTAATTAAAGTAAATTTTAAAATACTTAGCAGGACTTTGCTGCCTTTTTGAGGCCGACAATAGACTTGTGCTTAGACTTCAAACCAAATTGAATTTGTATAATTTAAATAATATTTATTTTGTAATATTTTCCGCATCAATTTCTACCCTTTCTGATATTTATTTTATCGGATCGGTTCTGTAGTTTCTTTACGTTTTATAGATTTTATTAAAAAATTTATAATTTGTGGTTTATCGCAAGTCCCATTTTACTGTGGCTTCCTGCGGAAAGAGCAGCCTTCTGTCAGCTTTGCGCGTCCTCCTCCGCATCCCTGGGCGTGGCTGAAGACGGTGGTGATCCTGTAGCAGCCGGGGCACTTGACGTCCATGAAGAACGAGTTAGGTTGCTGGACCAGGCGCTTCAGCTTGTGCTTGTGGTTCTCCTCAGCGGGCAGAGGGTGCAGAAGATCTTTTGCTAGCGGCATGTTTTTTCTTTCACAGCTAACACGGAAATTATATTTACTTATTATTTTCAGTCTGGTTGCCTACTACGATCAGTACAATGAGTTTGATTACTTTATAACCTCGCCGGAGCTGCCGAATCCTTGGCAAACGGACAGCACCGAAATGTGGGATACGGAGAAAAATAGGTGAGTTTGAAAAAAAATCCATCCAGTATGTACATGAAAAGTGTCTAAAATAAACCCAAAATAACATAATTAATAAATAAATATTGAATAATAATATAGAAAACAATGAGCTTCACATAATTTTCCAGCTTTTAAGCATTGTTTAAAGAGACAGTAAAAAGAGATTGAAATTCTATTGAAATTTTTGCTGAAAACTCACAAAGAGAGAGAGAGTTCTCCAGAGCCATGCATTCTCAAGCCTTCTAGATCTGTCAGTCTGTATACAATCTCTAGATTTTAACGCTCTAAAATTTGCTAGCTAGCTAAAAATTAACTGGGATACTAAAACTCAAATTTACTTTACCATGTCAAGCTTTTTAAAATATTTCATAGTTTATAGAACCTACATTGTTTTTCTGATAATTAATAATTAAAGTGGAACCTTTACTAATGCAAATTGATTCCCTTTGCCCCCCACAGCAAAGAAGTTCCTGTGCGGCGCGTTAAGCGCTGGGCATTCAGTTTGCGGGAATTGCTCAACGATGCCATTGGACGCGAGCAGTTTACCAAGTTCTTGGAGAAGGAGTACAGTGGGGAGAACCTCAAGTGAGTAAAGGCGACATTAATTCATTAGATTTAGGTCTATATGAAAAATATATACTTACAAAATATTAGACTTTTGGTGGCCCAATTTCCAAAATGAATAACACTCGCTTTCTGCCTTCAGGTTCTGGGAGTCGGTGCAGGAGATGAAGGCGCTGCCACAGTCGGAGATCAAGGAGGCCATACAGAAGATATGGCAGGAGTTCCTTGCTCCCGACGCCCCATGTCCGGTGAACGTGGACTCCAAGTCGGTGGAGCTGGCCCGCGAGGCGGTGAGCTCCCCGAACGGACCCAATCGCTGGTGCTTCGATGTGGCGGCCTCGCATGTCTATCACCTGATGAAGAGCGACTCGTACTCGCGGTACCTGCGCTCCGACATGTACAAGGATTACCTGAACTGCTCGCGGAAGAAGATCAAGTCCATACCGAATTTGTTCGGGGTGAAACGTTGAGACACGCTCCGGGGACTCCCCGTCATGGCAGTGGGCTGAGGCAGGGGCCCTTTGGAACAATCGAAACAAATCGGAAATTGAAAATCGGATATTAGAAATCAGAAATCGAAAATCGAACTCGGAATCGGAACCGTACTAGGACTAGGACTAGCTCTAGGGACTTTGGGTAGGGGACTACTTTACACACTGTGTAGTGGGTGTGCTGGCTACTGGGTACTCAGTGCTCGGTACTAACATCATTTGTATGTACTTAAACGTTGTTACTTATTTAATTAATTAATCTGCCACTGTGTCGCGTGTTCTTTCGATTTTAAAGTGTTTTTTTTTTTTACGATTTGTATAATTGATTGATTGATTTTGTTACCTCAACGTGCCCACCGGGCTGCATTCTGAAGCCCGTGTCTCCCCCAGACTTTCAGATCCTTTCCAGCTCCCAGATCCCAGATCCCAGTCCCTAGTCCTCTCCCTCATCCCTTCAACCCTCTCCTCTAGCTGTCTCCCTCTTAATCAGACGAAAAGCAAACGCCACTTAAGATGAAAATAAGAAACTGCCAAAGGGTCGAATAAGAAGACAAAAACCAAAAATATGAGAAGTTGTATCGGAATCCTTAGAGATTTTTTAAATAATAATTTATAAGTTATTCATGGATGGTTAGATTATGTGCGTTATGTTAAGAAACGAGTAAAAGTTACAACCAACAATAATGATTTTGAGGTTACAAACTCTCCGTTTCTTTTTTATTGCATACTTTGCAGCGGAACAATTAACTGTTTTAAGATCTCTAAGGATTCCGGGCCGACTATCTGAATACAAATTAATCGAAAACGAAAGCACAAGCAGAGTTTAAGACGAAAGACGAAACACCAACAACCGCCGAGACCTTATTCTCGTATTCATACTAATTATACAAGCAAATACGAATTATTGTAACCGAAAAGCAAAACCATTGTAACCGAGAACACCAACAAAAGTACGATCGAAGCCAAATCTTTAAGGATAACTAAGCCCAAAAACCGAATACCCCACTAATACATAGTATTTCAGCAGAGAATCCAAATCTTAAGACCTGTGTATGTGTATAAATAAGTAATTTAGCCTTAAAAAAAAAAAATAGGGTTCCCACACGGAAAACATACTACAGTTTTCAAAGCTAGTTGAATTATGAATTGAAAGAGTAATGAAAGCGAAATCGAAACCTAAACCAAAATCGAAATTTAAAACGCAAAACCAGAGTCATGTCGAAGGACACCTTTTGTCAGCAAATCCATCATTGGCGCAGCTTTTCAGCCAGAAAAATACTTTTGACCAAGTTCCTTTATCGTACTTCTACTCGTTCCTTCTCTTTCACACACATGCCCAAGGACAAGGACAAGGACACACACACACACACACACACACACACACCACACTCACATATCGTTGAAATTGGAGAAAACTAACATTTGATTTGGGCCCAGTGTATGTGCGGGAAAGAGATGCTTTTGTTTCTAGTAAATGTTTAGCATAAATTATGTTTAGGAGCAGGTACAAGAGAGAGGAGAGAGGGAAAGGAATGCAGTGAGAGAGCGGAAAGAGAGCCAAGTTCGGAGAGAGCAGGATATGCGAGACTTAGGATAGATAGGGTCAATGGTGTGATAGCTTATATAGAAGGTTAGAAAAATGAGAGCTTTACAAACAAATAACTGGGTTAGGCGTTGCGACGAGTCCACAACTATATAGGGTAACTCCCGGACTTGGTTCTCTACCAAAATCGAGAAGAGTATATAAAGAAAATTGGATTGGAATACCTAATGCCAAGGCAGCTGCGGTCAAAGTAATCGTTGAAGTATTTCCTAGACGCAATTAAGCAATCATCCTTTGAACTAAACTAAAACTTGGATCGAGATTTCATTTGGAACAACAAGCGAAAATATAACTATATATATATATATATATATTAAAAGCAATCATCTGTAGGTTCGTAATCTTAAAACTTACTATAAAGGGAGTATATAG
>JAEIIL010021869.1:0-33740 GCA_018905715.1 Drosophila lini
ATATAACTCACCGACTCCTCCAGACGAGCGTCTAAGCTAGACCCAAACAAAGTTCGCTCCGCCAAGACGCTAATCATTTCTCTGTGCCCATCTTGGACATGGAGAGCCATATATAGGTTGTGGATGAAATCCACTTGGTAGAGAAAGCACCACGTAAAGGAAAAGATAGTATCTCCTAGGCTCATATTCAGGTCCTTGAGGTTTTCTTTAAAGATATTGTAGGATGTGTAAGAGATGACCACTGTGAGTACGTAATAATAACAGTACATAACCAACTTCTGTATTCCGTATACCGAATTCAACTGGTCCGCAATCGACTGCAGCTGGCTCTGGTGCTTGGCTATATCCTCCAGCTGATCAGCCAGGCCACAACACCTGGTCATGAAGGCCCCCTTTCGCGAGGGATTGTAGCTCAGGTGCCTGCTTTCCTCGACCACTTGTCGCAATTCCCTGTTGAGCAGGTTATACTGCCCCCGAATGAAGAAAGCCTGCGCTATGGCCAGATCGAGAATGGCCGATATCCAAATCTGGAGGAACAGCCCAATGAATGAATTTAAAGTTTTTGGTCTGGTGAAAACCGTGGGGATTAAAAACGAACAAAAAACTATCAGAAGACCGTTAAGGAACTTGAAAATAATCCTCCGTCGCGACATCTTTATCACTTTAGGCCTGGTCAGACAAAGTTGGAGAGCATTTCCGGCTAGGATCATTAGTTGGGGCTGCCGACGCCATAGGTTAAACAGAGTGGCAAGACCTGAAAATTTTTAAAACTTTTTAAATGCTGTGTAAATTACGAAATAGTCTTTCACATATTTCAGCCAACCTGATGTGATCTTTAGTATACCGACAATAAATACAACATATTTGTACAGAGCGTGCATCTCTCTATAAACTATGTTAAAATTTGCCTTTCCGATCAATTTTAAGGCGACAAAAGTCACAATAATGATGTGGCTTGCCATGGCATACAGAGTACTACGAGGGCTTGTGAATACGCGTCCCGTCCGCCAGTCGATTTCAAAGTTGCTAGCTCCGATAATGTGGCCATAATAGTAGCCTGTCCGAAGCAGGAAACCAACCCAGTCGAACATAGTGGATAACTGTCTGGGTAGGTAGTGTATTAAATTTTGTTGGCCAGAGTCTAGTTCCAGGCAAGCAGAGATCTCCTGATTAATATGGAATGTCAAGGGTAATAAATGAGGGCGGTGACTTTGAAAAAGTATACGTTCTGATAATACAAAAACAAACTTTATTATGTTTTACAATTTTCTGGATGTTTCCCATCTCATTTTGTCATCATATATCTGTGGGGAATTCTAAAGTAAATTTTTGTTTAATTTTATATATCCCGACTTTCCCCCATTGTTTCATTTCTTTTTTGTGTCCTTCTTATGGTGCATCATTAAGCAGCTGCTCAATAAAATTTGTCGCATCCGATTGCGGGCTCATCTTTAAGGGCCACCACTCGCTTTAATAGTTATCCCGATCTCCTGTCAGGAGGTGGGCAGGGATGTATCCGCTCCTTGGGCGCGGGATTGTGTGTGCTTGCAGCAGGTTGATTTATGCGTCGGGTCCGGACAGGAGGCAAAAATAACACAGTCAAGTGCATGGCAAACACTTGGCCCTAGACGCCGTCTCTGTGGCTGTGGCCACTTTTCCCACTTTTCCTTCGCCCGGTCCCCGATTTTCTCAGGCCTCTCCTGAGCCCTATGACCCTCCCTTCCGCCACTTGGCCACTACTTGCTGGCTTTTTGTAATTTTTCACATAGGCAGCCGGGCAAATGCATAAAAAGCCAGACAGCTGAGCATAAAATATTGTTGTTATATGAAAAGCAGCACCGCCACAAAAGGCGGCGAGGAGAAGGAAGACTAGGATGCAGCGAAATAAGAAGAAAGGACGGTTTTATGATTGGCCGAAGATTTTAATTCCCTTACACTAATATATTTTTCCTAGAGAACTTTCTGTAAATATTAGTAGAATGTGGTTTACTTTGCATAACATTCAGCACTAAACATTTTATTTATGAAAAATCAGTTAAATTGACAAGTCATATTTATATTTTTTCTACTTGATTGGTGTCTTATTCCATTTCAAAGCTGTAACTAGAAACAAATTTGTTCCTTTTGTAACTATTTTCATAGGAATTACCTTTCGAGCCTGGGGCAGGGTATTAAAATATATTAGGATGCAAGAAACAGCAGCTGCATTGCTGCAGACTGCGTCTGTTGCTGTTGCGCTTTGAATGAATGAAAAATGAAGTAAGCCCGAACTCGAGTCGAACTTACTGAACCCAAGTGAACTGAGCTTGGCAAATGTCGCTTGCCAGCCAGTTAGGCTGCGTTTTACCACAGCACCTAGAGAAAAATATTACTTCTAAAATTGAATTTCAAAATAATTTTTGCGTATTTAATCCATTTCTTTATCATATAAAAAAATATAAAAATGTATTATTTACAAAAGAAAACATTCTCTAGTAATACAAACCACCTGCTTATTTTTTGCAGTCTTTAGTGTTTCTTACGCAATGTTTAAATTTCTTTCAAGAGGCTTCGGTTGCCACAGCAGCTCACCAACTGGCTGTAAATGTTTGATAAGGTGCATCCATTGATAGAGCCGGACAAAAGTTGTTGTGAAACTTGGCTAAAAAATGCACAAACACATGTGAAAAGAAGGGTTGAGAATAACAAAAAGGGTTATGCTGTGCAAGGTGTCCTTTCTCATGTGTGTTCAAAGGAAGCTGTAGCTGCATTTGTCAATGAATTCAATGAACTTCACTCTATTTAGATTTATTCGCTTGCAAACGATATATGGGAAATATGAAAAGAATATGAATATTTATTTATGAGAAATTCCTAAATTATTAAATATAATTTTTACGATATGAATAAAGTGATCCGATCGAACATTTCTGATGGCTCAGGTTATTCAAGGAAAATATCTCCACTTATTAGTTTGGGGTAATGAAAACTCAGCTAAACCACGAAAACTAATATTAGCTCGAAGCCGAGCAGCTGCTCGTGGGATGGCAGTATGTCACATCCAAGCGCTAAATTGACACGCGCCACTATTTAAGGGGAAGGTCTGGGCGGGATGGCGGTGAAATCGGGGGAAATGAGCTCATTGTTATGGCTGCGACTACGACCAGGACTATACAGCCGACTGCTGACGCTCCAAATGAGCGGCATAACTCAATGAAACCCCATTGTTGGTGCTGTTGGCGCTGCCGCTGATCCAGGCAGCCGTGCACATATTAAATAAGCAATATAAACAGCCCCACAGCCGACGGGCATACGGGTGCTGAAAAGGTAAAGCGGGTCAGGTTGGGTGGAAAATCGGGCGGAAAAGCGAGCCGGGCGGCTGCGGGTTTACCGCAACATAAATTATGGCAAACGCTTGGCTGCCTCATCACTCAGGCATCGCGTAGTTTGTTGCGTATTTTATTAGCCGCGTATGCGCGTCGACAGCGACTGGCATAATTTCACAGCAAATAGCTTGAAAAATTTGCATACGCAAATATGTGGGGATTGGGCTGGGCATGGGAATGGGTTCCACGATTTCAGGATTCCGGGGGCGGGGTTGTTACAGCCGGGCTGAACCGTGAAGTAATCGTCAAGGCAATGTGCACTGCGTCTAATTGAAACTGTGTGGCTGCTCAAATTGAGACAATTATAAGCAGCACCGACAGAGGAAGAGAGTCGAACCGGAACCGGAAATGGAAAGGGAAGGATGTGGTGGAGAAATCATGCCCGTAGCACAATAAGCTTGTCAGATTGCATTACTAAATTAATTAAAGAACTTACCCTAGAGCCTTTAAACAAATATCATAAACACAAACAATTATTTAGGATAAAATTAGTAATCAAATTTAAAAAATATATCTGCCTAAACCAGTACATACAATATTTTTTCGTCAATATTTTCGTATTATGCTTGAACACAAGAAAGAAATCACAAACATTTCAAGTGCCATACTGGCAAAATGCGAAAAACCACAACGAAATTTGGGCTTAACAAAGAGTTGCAAGCAAAGTCTTCGTTGTTCTTTCGTTCTTATCTTGATTGCCAAGCAGATGCAGAGTTTTCAATTTACATTTCATTTACTGCCTAGCTGCGGTGTGTGTATGAGTGTGTGTTTGCGTTTGCAAAGGAAATTAAATAATTGAAAAATAGTGCAAAAATAAATTAAACGTCAAGTCAAGGCGGAGGCAGAGAAACAGAGATTTAGGGTGTTGTAAATCTTGGGATAACTGTCAAAAGACCTAGGAGAACGGTTAGTGAAACAGTTGGAAAAAAAATAAATTAAAGAAGAGCAGTAGTACTGAACTATAAAAAATATTTGTGCAGCACATGTAGTGTAATTACAAAGTTTTTTGTTCAAATAAGTTAAATTGTGTATTTTCGATGACTCTATTAATGTATTTATATTAACAGGAAGGATGAACTGCAATAGATAAGCAGAGCTATCACAAATATTCAACTGTCCAAGTCTCACGTACTTGCCAAGGAATTCTTTCAGAATATGCAATATGTGCTCAAGTCTGACACGGAGAGTAATTATGAGTGAAAGTTCGATATTGAATATTTCCTTAAACTTTGCACTACCCTCTTCGTATAAGTACCAAACTTTTTTATGCAGATAATTGTGCTGTTTATAATTACAAATATATTGTAAAAAGCAAATTATTTATTGCTTACCAATTACAATTATTTATTATTTTTCATTTTCAGAATTTTCTAAACATTCAAAAATGTATATGTGCAACATTTGAAATATTTTTTTCACCTGTATTAGTGCATTGCTAGTCTTTGGTTTTTGTGGCCTTCTCCTGTTCGAAGGACATTAGCATAAAAGCGTCACTAATACACAGCTGCCGAGAGGCCAACAAGAAACACTTAATGAAGCAATTTTTAGGAGGCTGCAGCAACAGCAGCAACTGCTACAGATGCTGCATAAAAAGCAACAACTTCCTGCTAAAGCCAGAAAGCTCTCAACGTATGCTGCCCCCGAAGCCCAACCCCATTTCAACCCCAAAACCTGCATAGGAAGCCCACCTGGAAAACCCCTTCTGCGTGGGAGCAGCAGACTGTACTGTTTGCTTGTGCAAAAGTGTGTACAGGTGACTTAATCAACATGCAACTCATTTTGTTTTCCATGCAGGTGCATGGACTATGCGGCCACGTGTGTGTTTGCTTAGGAAGGGGCGGCATCAGGCGGCACTCCGTAGGCGAAAGGCAGTGGGAGGGACAGGTGGCCAATGGCAGGTATTTAGCTAAAGCTCTGCCTAGTTGCATGTGAAACTGCACGGCACTGTGGCAGCAACTCGGGTCGCATGTATAAGACACTAAATTGTGTTGATATCAACAATGAGCCCGAAACATTGCTCCTGCACGAGTAAAGGTCCTGAGTGGGTCGGGTCAGGACAAGGACTCGCACTCGAAGGCCTCACAGGATCCGGGCCGGCATCCAAGACAAGGATACACCAGGCCAAGTGCACGGCAAGAAACATGGATATTAATTTTAACAAAATTATTATTCACAAAAATGATTTGTAGTTTAATAGCTTCATGCTTTTATTTTATTTCTTAAAAATCAAAACCCTTTAATAATTAAACAAATTTTTTGGTAACATTTTTAAACTTTGCTAGGATTTATTTTGTGGAAGTTGTTAAATTTGGGATGTGCAAAACTCTAGTTATA
This sequence comes from Drosophila lini, assembly GCA_018905715.1. Taxonomy (NCBI): domain Eukaryota; kingdom Metazoa; phylum Arthropoda; class Insecta; order Diptera; family Drosophilidae; genus Drosophila; species Drosophila lini. Next base: position 5,700 of record JAEIIL010021869.1, read on the forward strand.
AATTAATATAACTTTAATTTTATTTATTCTTATAAAAACGATTTATGCTTAATAATAACTTTTAAATAACTTGAACTTTTCAAATGTTTTCAAGCAAATAAAATTGTATTTAAATTATTATAAAAGCTTATTTGAATTAGTTATGTTTCGGCAATATTAAATTTAACTTCAATAAGAAAAACTTAGATACTAAATGGAGTTTGTCCTCAGCAATTTTCAGTGCTTCCGTTCATACATGTGGGAACGTGCTCAGAGCCCGGCTCAGTTAGGCAAATGCATACAAATGGCATCTCCATCTGCCTTCGGTCCGCGCATAAGTTTTCCTACTAACCTGTCACTAACACCCCATCCCCTAGCGCTTTCACTCACCCTCCAGCTCACTCCACCCCCCATGCAGAATTTGCCAGCAAGTTGCGGAAATTATGCACATGGAATGTACGCTTTGAGGCAGGAGGTGTGCGTTTACAGTCCTGGCAATAGATACTTTTTGGCTGTGGACAACATATTGATGATGCCCAACCAGCCAACTTGGTAGTTGACACCGAAGCTCCACACCTCCCCCAAAAAGACACATATTCCAATATAGGGGATGACTCTGGGCCATTGTTTGGCGAAGGAAGTGGGCAAATGGTAGGGGAACCAAGTGCAGAAGTCACTTAAAGGTGGCCCTCGTGGGATATCAGCAAATTGTCGATTGCATTTCGGCAGTAAGTTGGCTTCAATTAATTGAAGCAGGCCAAGAATTTTCCGTGTGAGTGTGCACGCAGGTAGGTGGTGATTACAGGCAATGAAAAATTATTACGCTTGTTTTGGAAACTGTTGAATTTCAACGAGTGCACTTAAAAAACAGGGAAAGCTTACCAAGCCAGAGGAGGTTTAAGACAATGACGATTTATTAATATACTGAATAGTATTACAATTTATAAAAATTATAGATTATATTTACTTAATATTTTAATATTGGAAATAATGATTTTTAACTCTTTTTCAGAGCCAGATTTTGCTTGAAAATGACTGAAAGTTTGTTGTCTAAACACATAATAAATCCTCTTTTGCCAAGAAATTTGTAGGACCTCTAGATTTTGACTTTGTTTTGCGCCACGGATGGCACAAACTCCATCAAATAAGCTGGCATATTAGAGTAGTTGAGGCGCAGTTGAGGGGCGGTGGGAAAATAAAAATAAAGAAAAGAAAAGCGAGTCAACGAGCTCGGCTTGGGGTCAAGTGTGACATGGCACATTCCGATTCTGGCTCGTTGCCGGCTGTCTCACCTGTCAGGTGCAACACTTTGGCTATTAGAACGCAAAATTTAACAATGTCGCCCGGCGGAGCTCAGCTCAAAGCCCCTTGCCCATCGCCCATCACCTGGGGGATCCCCAGGTTTGGTGTGTGTGTGTGTGTGCTTCCGTGTAAGTGTAACGCCACAGGTCATAAATTCAATTTGGCTAACAAACACGTTGCACTCACACTGGCACACACACCTGGAAAGACAGTTGCAAGTTGGGTGCTGCAACATGTGCAAAGTTGTTTGCCAGAGCAATTTCTCATTCCAGCAAATGGCTCCTGGAGATGTTAGTCTTACTTTTCCTCATCTCGATACCCTACAAGAGGAAGGTTAAGGAAAAGTGTTTATGGGTTAAGAAAAGGTCAATTGGACTCTGTAATAAATTGACTTTAGTTAGAGTTAGTTTAGTTTTAGTTTTAGTTCAGTTTAATTATTTAATTTTTCACTTCATTATTTATGTTCCTTTTTTTTACATAAATTTTGATTTATTTTGAAGATTACCTTCTTGATAAGAACAGGTATTCTAGAATAGAATTCTTCAAAATAAAAAATATTACTACCACAATTTAAAGAGGTAACTCTTGGTCGGTTTGCCATCCTGACTTTTCTTCCATGTTTTTTGCTGCATTTTTCGGTTTCAGTTTGTTACTTTTCGGTGAAATCAGAACCGTAAACTAATTAAGATGATTAAAATCTTTTGTTTTGCTCCTCATGCCATGACTTGCACAAAAACAACACAATGTTAAAAAAAAAATAACAAAAAGAATGGGAATATATAGCATTGGAAAAATGCTACCCACAAAAAGGCAACGTAAATTTGATTTACAAAAATGTTCCATTTAATTTTGCTTGTCAAAAGGAATCTGTTAAAATCTATACCGAAAAACTTGGATGGAGAGCGGCGTAGAGAAAAACTTAAATAATATGAAACTGGCAAACGGAAGCTGGAGCAGCAACAAATATCCGATTAAATTATGCTCAAAGTCAAAAGCGCAGACAAAACTGGCCAACAAACGTTGGCCGGCAACCACTTTGGGCCAAGCCGGTTGCATCAAATAAGAAAACTTTTACGGCACACTCTATCTCCAGTTGCTCGCCCTCACTCTCTGCAAAAATAAATCAAATAATTCAATTTTAAGCTAAACTTATTTTCGTATTAAAAATGAAAATCAAATAGAAGATAAAAAAGGATCAAGCTGTGCTGGAAAATGCTCTTATGTGGACTGCCCTCCTCCGTCCCATGTGACAGTGGGCGTGGCCGGCGGCCATGCCAACGCATAAAACTGCAACCGCATGTGGGGCTGTGTCTGGTATTATATACATACGTGGTTTTTATCTGGGAGTATGTGTCTTTTTATACCCTACAATCGCCCAGTCAGAGTGAGGAGTTTTCTGTTTAGATTGCTATCTAACTCAAGGTGGATTTAGTTGGGAGCTGAAAGACCTTTCCAAATGTGCGTTAAAGAATACTGGGAAAATGGGATTTTGAATTTTCTAAGTTGAGAAATTAGGGACGCTCTTAAATAATTTTTGAGCTTAAATGTTAGATAGGGATCAAAAATGTTAAACGTTTAAATAGTGTATATTTTTTATGGTGCTGTCTACTTACTTTTCCAAAGCGCTTATTGAATGTGTGTGAGGGTCCCTTTTCGAGTGTTTGTAAGTCATATCCTTTTGCAATTTTCGTCGTTGTTGGCCACTAACCTCACTCATATACCAATGTCCATGGGTGTGCCAGGGCGAGAGTGCGAGCTGCTGCATGTGTGCGTTGCATGTGGCCAGCACAATAAAATTGTTTGTCGTCCAAAAGGACCTCTCTCGCTATCTCCCTTCCTCAGCTGACCAGGAGATTTATGCGGGCCGAAAAGCAGTTGACTTCTCTCACTCGATTTTTATTTTTGGCCGCCTGCAAATTGCATGAAAGTTAAGCAGTTCAGTTCGGTGTCCAAGAGCTAATGCCGCGCCCCACTGCACAAAAGCCACAATAATCGGAAGGATAAAGGATCGCCTGGTGACTGCAAAACTCCGACAGAGCGAGAGACAAAATCAATTAACAGTTTTCAAGCACCGTAGGCGGTCCTTAAAGTTTTTCCCATCCAGACCACACCGCAGGTAACTATTTTCAAATATCTTTTTGCAGGAAAATTGAATAATTCCTTTAGGTAGCTTGAATATTGCAGTGAATAGCTTAATTTTATTATTTATTATGAGCTGTTGCTTAAGTAAAAAAAAAATCTTACATGGGAACCTTGAAAAAAAAATTGACGTTCTTTTAATTCAATGGGAAAGATATCATAATATTTTAAAAAAGACATTATTTTTATTATTATTTTTTTTATTTTATTTGTAATAAAGCGACTGCAATTAAGCAAAAATATGTAATTATATTAATATTTATAAAATATATATTAAATTGTGTCGCCTATTCATTTGTATGGTTTTAATAAACAATCTTACCTTCGTACTTCTTGTCTTGGTACAATTTCCAGGTTTAAATACATGTTTATGGCAAGATTAATTTGATGTGGTGTCAACAATAGATTATTAAACCATAAACTTTGTTTAAATACAACCTAGCACTTAACCTTTTCTTCGATTAAATCGTCGGATTACTAATACCTAAAATTTTCTAGTATTTGAAGACATTAAAAGTAGAACCTTATCACCAACTGAGTGAATAATGGGATCAACCCCCGGAGTTCATTTAATGATTTATAGCATATGTTTGCATATTTATATTTGGAAGAAAATGTTGTTCCATTTCGATGGAATTCTCAATTATGACAATAGATTTTTGTTCACTGATAATGACATATTCAAAGAAATTTTCATTCCACAGCTTTGACTTCAAATAATAATATTTAATTTGGATCGCCAGAGAAACTATAGACTTAATTTGATTGTATCATTCTCCAGATCCAATTAATGTAATTCGGGACGTATGTGTACACTCCAGCGCCTCTGCAATGGCTGTCACCGAAGCTCACTATTCCCAACTGCACGTAGAAGGACATTCCGCCGATCGACAAATGCGTCACCAGCGGGCCACCAGAGTCGCCTTGGCAAGTGTCTGAATTACGCGTTGCAGCGCAGAACTGGTAATGGGTCAGTGAGTCATTCAGTCTCGAATTGCAGAAGCTGTTGTTGTAGAGGTAGAGTTTCGTGGTTTGGAGAACGCTGGCGATAGTTATGTTCTCGGTCCTACCCCAGCCAAAGGCATGGAACTCATATATCGGAGGCAGATACGTAGGACTTCGAACAAGGCAGACGGGTTGAGTGTTAACTGAGAAGGAAATGGGTAAGTATAGAATACAAGGAGCCATTATACCTATAACCCACCGTTCAAGATTATTCTTCTGTCCAATTTAAGCAGAGCTATGTCATTAGCTAAGGTTCCGTCATTGTAGCCAGCGTGAAGTATTGTTTTTTTGATGCCGTAGATTTCAATGCTGGGAAAACAAGCTGTATCGTCGCAGTCGGGGTTCGTCCTGGTATTATACTCGCCCAGTCGCACTTTACTGTATCGCAGGAAAGAAAATTTGGAAAAACTACATTTTCAGTTAGACGGAAAGCTACTCACAGGTCCTTTTCCAAGCAGTGACCTGCCGTAAGGATGTATCCTGAAAAAAAAAAACAATACACATAATTAGAGGAATACTAATTGAGTCCAGAATACGAACTTTCAGTGATGATGGATCCGCCGCAATGAAAGCTAGAGTTTATATACAAATATGCCATAAATGGGGCCATTCCCAAAATTGGCGTTTGTCCATTAACGATCCTCGGAGGCGGCCTAGGATACGATCTTCCGCAGTTCTGCTTCATAAAATATGTCAGCACTCCCTGCCGATGGACAACAAGATAGACCATAAAGACAAGACCAAACCTAAACCCGGTCATTTCGACTGCGAATCGCCGTAACTGAACCCATCGCCGATGTTGCGGCTCTTTAAATATTCCCCAATTCGGCTTATCAGTCGAATTTAAATTTATATTTCGGGGAATTAAGATTTTATAGTTTTTTTTTATAGTTATAGTTTTTGTGTACTCATTGGCTACTTCTGAAAAAAATCATATTGTAAAAGCCTTTGACAATGACTTACTTTTTTTTTAATGTCAAAATGGTCAGCAACAAGTTATTTTTATTACCCAAAACTAGACGTCTGTGATCCCATCAAGATTATAACGAAACGAAACGATTTTGCCAAGCCCAAATAATTATATTTTATGTCAAACAGAATATTAGATTCGGCAATAGACTCTATCTGTACAAGATCATAATCGAATTTTAAAATGATTTCTAATTCTCCAGGGAGTCATGCGAGGCGGGGCATTTCTCTGGTCCATAATCCTCATCGTATACACGATCCAGTTGCTGTAATTCGGGACGTATGTGTACGTTCCTGCAGTGTTGCACCGTAGGGCGCCGCGGCTCACTATTCCCAACTGCACATACCGACCCTGTACGTCGATTACCAGCGGACTCCCGGAGTCGCCCCCGCAAGTGTCTGATATCTCTGATCCAGCACAGATCTGGTTGCGATTAAGAGTCCTAAACGTTGTCCGGCAGTAGTCTTTGTGATAGGGACTCAGATTTGTGGTCTGTAGAACATGGGCTTTTTTTTTATCATAGGGGTTGGTCAGGCCCCAACCAAAGACCGTGTAATAGCTTACTCTTGGCACATACAGAGGATGTTGGAATATACAGATGGGCTGTATGTGTTCTGGGAACATAATTGTTATGTGATTAGTATACCTCTATTCATGTTTCTACTTTAGCAGCATAAAATATGTAATTGTTCACATAATAGTAAAGCTAATTAAGCATTAAAAACACCTAAAAACTTACGCTGGAAGATGATATTTTTGGTTAATCTGAGCAGAGCTATGTCATTATCTAGAGTGACATTATCGTAATTCGTATGATATTCCATATCCTGGATGGCAAAGTCCTCATGTGGGGGTACGCATACCATTCCCACGCAGTCTGGGTTCGTTCTGTCATCGTACTCGCCCAGGCGAACTGAACTGGATAATGGAGGGATAAGGAAACGGTTGTAGTCAGAAGAAATGCTACTTACAGGCCAGGAGCCAAGCAATGTGCTGCTGTAAGGACGTATCCTGGATTCAATATTGAGAATATACATTTTCTAAGCAAGCGCAAATATCAATGGTGAAATACTGACTGTCGCTGACGATCGAACCTCCACAATGATTCACGTTGTCCTTCATCACGTACACCATGAAAGGCGCTGATCCCGGCCAGGAATCTACTCCGTTCACGATCCTACTTCCTGTTGAGTCAGATAGTCCGCAGTTAGGGTACACAAATAGGGCCTTTATTCCCTGTTGAAAGAGTAAAAGCCAGGCTCCAATGAGAATTCCAATCCAACTCCAAGTCATTTTGGCCGAGCTTCGCGTTGACTAAACCTTTGAATGGTTGTCGTCGCTTGTTAAATATTATTTTCAATTCGCTTATCAGTCAAATATTAAGTATTTCATGGAATGATCATTATGTCAAGAGGTTGTAGGGATAATTAAATTATATTTCTTAAGCTTTTGAGTCTTAATTTCTAAAAATTCTCAAACATTTCTTGGAATTAATGATTACTTTAAAATATTTCCATTTAAATGGCTAAATAGAGCCAAGCGGAAAAAATGTGCTTGCATAGCAAGTCAACTTTCAAAAGAATATCTACTACTTATCAGTAATTAAATATTAACTATAGACGATTTAATTAATCTAAAATAGAAGGAAATTAATTTGAAGGTTTCAGACAAAATCTATTAATTCTTTTCAATTGACCACAGGCCTTCTATGAAGTTTCTTCTTCCCTTTCTATCGATTTCCTCTATTCCCCCTCTCATATGAACTGCCTTTTTAGTGGCATTGTCCTTTGTCTGGGCTTATAAATAATAAATAAATGTTTGAATGCATCTACAATCAACCCACAAAACGAAACGCACACACACAGGAGAGAGCACAAGGCCTTGGCAAGGTTGAAGAAAAAATTCGAAATAAAATTTTTCATAATCGAAAACGTGACTGTAATTTTTGAGCTGCCTAGACAAGTTGCCATTGGAATGGCGTTCTTCAATTCTAATTCTGAAGTAAAATAAATAATTTACAAAATTCGTAAATGATATTTTAAATGAATTTACTTAGACAGAATAACGACACAAATACTTGTATTAGATACAGGCTTTTGTATTTAAAAAGCGATTTAAAAGAATTTTAAATAAAACAATAATAAATTTTGCATATGAAATATTAATACAAAATATACTACATATTTCAATTAGGAAGTTCATTCAAAAGAAGATACCATATTTATTGATAAAGATATCATCTTAGACGTTAAGTTTTCTCTGGTTACCAAAAACCAATCTATTCGTTTTTCGGAACGTTATTTTCTTTTCGAGGGCTTTTTCTCCTGGTTTCGATTTCTGGTTGGACGGCTTTTGTTCGAATGAAAATGCGATTTGCGCTTTTTATGATTGGCATGTGTTAATAAATTTTCAGGGCTCATGGCGATGAGTGGCACGTCACGTTGTCCATGCCCCTCCCCAAGATTTTCTTTTCACCCCCAAGGATGCGTGTGTGTAAGTGTGTGTGTGGGAGAATTGACACGTGTTTTGGGTGTCTTTCCTGTAGGAGTCCTCCTTCCCAAAGTCCTGTAAATTAGCCGCACACTAATTTTGTGCTTCGGTGAGCAAAAGTATACTTCAAGAAGTGATGCGAAAAAATTACGAGGTCTTGTTGTTGACAGGATTTGTTTCAATTTTTTTTATCAATAGTATAAATAATTCAACTCAAATGCCAGTAGCTCAATTTTCGTTTGGGTAAAAATAAATAACCTACAAAAACATAAAAAACGAATTCCGGTTTTATTGCTATCGCCAAAAACTTCATGCCAAATTAACTTAAAACGTTTTTTGCATACGCAAATAAACACGATGAATGGGATCGGGGAATGGCAAACATTTCCCTGATCTATTTATGCTATGAAAATACCTAAAAAATACAAGCCAAATAATACCAAATGGAGCGGGAATTCAAACACGGACACACACTGGAAGGGGAGCCTATATAAATAAATTTTCATTTCGTTTCGCATTCATCAAACATTTTGACAATTTTATCTCCATGGGCGTTCAAGTGTCCTTTATTTTTCTGCATTTTTTTTTTTTTTATTTTGCGCTGGCCCTTCTAAGCGACGGCCGTTGGGCAGCCAAAAAGTAAATTTATGTTATGTTTTTCGGACCCAGAGCCATTCTCACACTCATTCCCGTCTCCCTGCGCATTTTCACTGCTATTGCCATGCAGGAAATGCGTGTTTAGCAAATGTTTTTAAATTGTATAACGAGAATTTATGACGGACCATGGATGCGGACCATCGCAAGGTACCAAAAGGCAGCAACAACAAAAATTGCATGTTTCAAATTCGTTTAGCATTCCGTTTTATTTTCTCCCTGTTGCTTTTGCTGCTTTGGGTGTTGAAAATAAGGCCCATATAAATATGTATCTACCTACATACAAATATAGGAAGGTGACTGGAATTTGGGAGTGCTTTGAGCTTACGATAAGGCTTACATGATACTTACTAGTTGAGTTGAAACTATCATCATGATATATACATTAGATTATATATATTAACCCTGCATATTCGAAGCTGCGTAGTTGTACGATTTCGCTTTTATTTTAAAATATTTTTAAGACTGGTTCTAGTAAATAAACAGCTCTTAGACATATTTATAAAACATAAACATATTGAGATTAAATGGTTTAGTTTATTTTTCTATATGTTCTATTATATTGGTATGTGTTTCAATATTATATTTAATATAATCTATTTAAAAAACACTACATTATTTTTCATTATTTATCACTAGAACAAATTCATTTTCCTGTACATTTTGGCCTATATTTTTCATATTAACCGAGTCATTTAAGTATTTCTTACCGAAATGGCCTCTTCCTTTAACAGTATCCTAGAGCATCAAAATGATATCCCCGTCTTGGCAGCACTTTCCTCCATTTCCCCCGATTGTCATTTATTTGCGGCTCGTGGCACTTGGACGAGTTTGGTTTGTGCAGCATTTCAATGAGCAAATGCAAATAAATTATAAGCAAAAAAGGAGACAGAATTCAAATAAAAATATTGATGCTGCTCTGATGGCTGTTGGCTGTTGGATGTTGGATGCTGGGGGTACGTGACGAAATGTGTTTTGTGTTTGTTGTTTCTATTTGTCGAGCACTTAAAAGAAATAACCGCCACGTTCTATAAATTAGATGGCGTTTCTCGCTTTCAGGTTTTGGGTTCTAGATCCGTGGCTAACGAGGCGTATGCGTCATGTCCTGACAAGTGAAAAATGTCCCGCCTTCCCCCGACATGTGTGAATATATGCGAGGTGCGGGTGTGTGAAACGGTTGTGTGGCAAGGAGTCCCCCAAGTGCGAGTGAGTGGTTGCGGTTGGCTGGAGCTGCTTCTTAATCCTGGCATCGCCAACCGCTTAATTATTCATTGAAGCCAATGCATTGGAATGCCGAAAGCCGCAGGCTTATAAATAGCATGCGAACTGCGGAACCTCACAATTCTGCGGCCACCTCACTCAACATTAATCAGTTTACGGTCACAGCTAAATTGATTCAAATAAATACCAAGTCGAGTCGTACTCTCTTAGGGGAATTACTATTTAATATTTTATGGCATTTTTTCTCAGAGTGTCTATGAATACTGCTTGAACATCCCATCGTATCTGGATTGATATTAATAAAAAATGTGTTGCTTTCATTAAGATCTTTCAATCTACAAAAATGTAATAAAATATATCTATGAATATCTCAGAAAAAGGTAAAGATTATCTAAATATTATTAGGAATATTTTCCGACCCTGTGATCAATATAAATTTAAAATCAAATAAAATAATGTTGTCATTATAGTCATTTGTTTCCCCTCTGTTCTATTGAGTATCCGTAACGCTTCTGATACTCTTGCAAGCCTGCTCGGCAAGTATTTCACACCCATCAAACACACATGAATGCATGCATGCATGCATGGAACTGTGGGTGCATTCTGTGCGTGGTTTTCCCTCCTTTTTGGCATGGGCTGCACTCCTTTTGCCTAGTTTTATTTTTCCGTCTGCTCGGGGTTTTTTTTTCGAGCATTTAGCAGCATGGGGCGTGCTTTTGGCTGCGTTTTGTGTACCAAATGACCGAGTTCTTTGTTATAGTTACAACTTCTGATTCTGCTTCTTTTGCTGCCGGTTGTAAATGCATTGTATGAATGTGTTTTTGCCGTTCGCAATTTCATGCGGCCGCATTTATGAGTTTGCATGTCGTGCTTGCCATCCCAAAGGACCACCCCGAGAGGACCACCGCAACCCTTATCATCACAGTGTGCAACTGCCAACACTTTCAATTGTTTTCAACACTAAAAATCCTCGACAATAAGCCCGAAGTGAAGTCGCTCTCTGTGGGCGTGTGTAGGTTTTCTTCTGCCTAAATTGTGTTTTTCCTGCGGCAAATAGTTCGTGGAAAGTGAAATTTATTCCTGTGCCTTTCCATTCGGCAGGTTCTTAATTACTCAGGGCATGAAAAATGTAAAAATGCTAAGAGGCGCGTGACTCGAGTTAAATGAAAATAAAATAGTTTAAATTGTGAGAAAAATGCTAAGGCTAAATATAATTGAAGAAAATGAAAAGACCAACCGAGGCTAAAATTTGTTTCCAAGGTTTTCAAATAAAAAAAATATATATACAAACTCAACCCAACAATTAAAGCACTTTAAAATTAAAATCTTTTTAAAGAAATACAAGTTTATATTTATAATCATTTCTTCAGTTGAAACCGCCAAGGACAAAGTCCTCATTTGCATTCAACATAAAAGACAATTAGAGATTGAAAGATCCAAGAAGAGATTCATTCCGTAATCAAATGAAACATTTGCGAAATTATTTTTCAGTCTACCTCGCACTCGCACCATAAACATAAAGAAAATCCATTTGTATGCAAAATAGATTCCGCCTCCGACTAAAGCCGAGACGCTGACTCCGGGACTCAACTATTTGGCACTGACTCGCATTTACATGCTAAATAGCCTCCTCAAAGGACTCTCAATCCCGGCCCTCACATGCCACTGCCCGATTTTGGATCGGACTCCGGCTGCGACTCGTCTTTGTGTAATTGAAACGTTAAATAATAAAGCCGCCTGTGGAGTGCAAGAGATTCAATCAGTCCAAGACGAAGACAATTAGGGCCAGGATTTGCCTCTCAAAGGGAGAAACTTATCGCATTCCGTGGCGACACAATGAGATACAGGCGGAAAGATCTTTTCACCTACAAGAAATTTCAAATAATCAAATTCATGCAATTTGTGGAGAAACAGGAGCCAACAAAAAGGGAAACAGGACGGAATATAAAGCAAATAAGAGTATTCAAGAAAGATAAGGTGTCCTAAAATTCTCATTAAAATATTAATAGTAATAATAATATTTTTTTAGCTAGTTGATATTTTCTTTAACTGATCAAATGCCTTTACAACTCAGATTTTAACAAATAATGTTTACAATATTTAGGAATTTTTTAAAATTTTAATTTTAATTTAATTTTAACTGTAAGAGCATTAGAAAGTTTAGATCCTGATTTTAAGAAAAATGCAGAGTAAAAGAACAACTTGAAACAAAGCAAGTTGCAGAAAAAGTTGACGCAATCAGTAACAGTATTTCTATCTCTCCTTATCTTCCAATGTCTCTATGCCACCAGCTCCTATCACTTTTATTTTATTTTTTTTTTGTGTTGCCATTCGAGGAAAAGGAAGCAAAATTAGTTGGCTGCAACCTGCAAAAGAAAAGTTTTACGCTTAAGTAAAAGTGCAAATGCTTGCCATTCTTTTTCCGCCCATCTACCCCACTGTCGGCTGTCGTCTCTTTCTATTAGGATTGGGCCATCTCTTTCGCCATCCATGGTCTGTCCCTGTATGTCCCGCTCTCTTTTAGCTTTGCCTTTGGTGTTTCCGACGCCTTTCTTCGCGCAAATTGCGCACAAATTAGTTCAAGTTGAGGCGCATTTCAGCGTTATGACTGTCAATGAGCCGATGCCAGTGGGTACACTGCGAAAAAAAGCAACCAGTAATTTCGGAAAATATCAATTGGAACGTGAGTAAAGAAAAGTTCTTTCCAATGCCAAATAAATAAAGAATAATATATATTTTAATGTATTATGAAATATCGTGGGTTTTTCTTTCCCTTTATTTGTTAAATAAGAAATTTCCATAATTATTTCGAGCAGTGTAAAAAATGAGACGGAACGAGGCAGTGCGATAGAGAGGGGGTTAGAAAAAGGGGAACTCCTTGCTGCTGGCTCAACTTCAAATTGCCAGCGGGACTTGTGCAGCACAGTCAAAAAAAAAAACAAAAAAAAACTGGAAAACCCTTGAGCTAGGGTTACGATGAAATTGGGAGGATGTGACGGGAAATCGGGGGATAGTAGAGGCTTCGGGCCAGGGAATACGGATCCGGGGTATATGGCTCCTCACCCGATTTGCTTGCTGGCATTGTGCCCCAGTCAGCAGTTTTTGTTTGGGCTAATGATGCGGAGGATGATGTCGATGTTATTGGTATTTTCTATTGATGCCTCACTGGGCCAGGATCTGTGGTCCTGTTCCTGTTCCCGTTCCCATTCACGTTCCCGTTCCTGCTCCTTGGTCCTGGTCTACTCTTCGTGCTGCTTCTTGTTGCTCCACTTGTTTCTATTGTTTTCGTTGTTTGCCAATGTTGTGTGCGTATCAAAGGAAATGCTGTTGATGCAGGCTCTGCGAGGACTTAACTAGGCATTTGACGAACAACAACTCGGGGTTTATTAGGTGGGGCAGGGGAAAACCTTTGGGGCAGGGAAACTTCTCCTAATTTGCAGTCCTTCTTGAAGTGGAGAACAGTTAACGTCAGGAGTTTGCTCATCCACGTGCCAGTCTAGACTTTATTGTCATGGGTATTTACATTGAAGCGAAAATTAATAGGAATAATATTTATGTAAACAAATGTTTACTTAACTATACTTAGTTGTGATTCGAATTTAGTAGAATATATTTGAGCAGGACATTTATAAATATATTTAAAAAATTGCATTCTTTAAATGAACAAAATCAACCTATTTCATTTAATACAAAAAAAGGAAATATCTGTTAAATGCTTAAAATATTTTGTCATTATTTTTACAAAAAATAATTTAGCATAAGAATCAAGTCTTGTTTAATAGTTCTCCCTTATCGTGGCCTAATCTCTGCCTCAAAGTCATTATTTACATAAAGCAGACCACTGTTAAATCTCTGCTGATGTGTAATTTTCCCAGTATTTTTGCTAACATCAACCGTGCCACAGCAGCTTGCTGGAAATTCCAGCTGTTAAGTTGCCTAACAGAAATTTTCGATGTGGAAACCGGAATTGAAACAAACAAAATACGAGGCGGAAACGAACTCTCTTGCGAAAAACGACGTACTACTTTCGCTACTCTTTCTCTCGTTCTCTCATGCTTTCTCCAGAGCTCTCTCTCTCTCTCTCTCTCTTAGCAGTGAGATTTCGCAACCTTCGACAATGCGAACCAGTTTGTGCGTTTGGCTCGAAACTTTTCGTGTTTTCGTCGCTTTTTATCCTAATATCCGGCCGTCGTGTCCTGTTCGTGGGGTCCTTCGTGTGTTCGGATGTGCGTGCCCGCTAAGCCTGCGAGTGCCTGTGTGTGTGTGAGTGTGTGTTGGGCGCCAAGTAAAAACCAGGTAATAAGGAGAGCAAAGCTTTTAGTCTTGGTCGGTTATTGGTGCTGAGTGGTTGGCGAAGGCGACACAAGTCCGTGCGAAATTCTCGCTTCTCGATTCTCGCCACTCGATTCTCGGTTTGCTCCACTGCCGAGTCCTGGAAATCGCGATAAAACCGAGGACATTCGTGCGTACGCGTGTGCCCCAGTGTGCGTCTCTGTGTGTGTGCGTGTACTTCAGTGGGAGAGTTGAGCAGTGAAAAGGCAAATTATGAATAAAATGTAACGAAAAACAAGGAGGAGAGAGATAGAGAGAAAAACAAACAAAAACTGCAGTTGACTAAAAAACAGAAAAACTAATCTCCCCCCCCGCCGGCGTGTTCCCAAATTCATTTTCGCCAGCAACTGACTTCCCCCGCTTTCTAGTTGGTTTTGACAAATTAAAATGCATAAATTATGAATGAAAGTACCGTTACGTGCGTGACAACCAATCATTTGTTATTATTATGCACGTGGGCCAGCCAGCAAACAAAAGCAGTGTGAGGTCTAGAGGGCAAAAAAGTTAACTTGGCTAAAGCCCCAAGCCACGAACAGCCGCACAAAAAAACAGAAAACCGTCACACAAAAACCTTCTTTAAAGTTCTTTGAAAAAGGAGCAGCGTCGAAAGAAAAACGGAATCGTCAGCGGCAGAAATAGCAGCAATAAGTGAGTATTATGCGACATACAATTTTCCTCATATTTCTCTGGGGATTTTCCAGCATTCAGGGAGCTCACACACACAGGCACCCACAGAAATTGTAACTTAAAGTTTTATTAACTTGGCGCGGACCTTGGGGCCAGTTCAATTTGTGCACACGCCTCAGGTGTCAACATAAATTATTATAATTATGAAATTCTATAGCCGGATACGGGCATACAGCAATATACTGTAAACAACGGACAGCTAAGGACATAATACATAGTAGAGTCTAACCAGAAGTTGTTGGCTTCCTATAAGCCGGTAGGTCTCATAACTGTCTTGAATGTTGGCTGTATTTCGGGGCGTCGATTTGGAAATTTAATATTGAACTCTTATAGGAGTCACAATAATATTTTTAAAATTGTATATATGTGTTTACTTATAAAAAAAAAACAAATTTCTAATAAATTCCAACTAAAAGTAAAATAAGCTTTAAATAACAATTTCTTTCGACTTATATTTTCATTATTGTTTATTTCCTGTATACTTTTTTGACCCCAGCAGTGTGAACACCGCGATTTTCCGCTTTATATATGAAATTCCCGCACAATGCCAATTAATTTGAGTCGCTGAGCTGGGACATTCTCTGGCCGGGCTTTGAGTTATGGCCTTTCATTAGTCTCATTTAGTTCAAGGCGAGCCAGGGAAAAACTCTGGGAAAAGCGAGTGGAAGCCTACCAGCAGATCGTTAAGTCTCTAAACTCTCGGAAAGGTCAGCTCCATGGCTGACTGGCCTTTATGGCCTTATCAATTGACACTTAAAACTGAAAACACCAGGATAAATAAAGAGATTCCCTCTCCAATTATTTAGTAAAGAAAGCATATTTTGAGTTTGCGGGGAAAAATGTTGTAATTTATGTCATTGGCTCTCGGTCTAATGGTTGCGGTTGTCGAAATAATTGTAAAATTTATTTATTAGCAGCATATTCAATATGATGCATAATTTTGGTTTATTTTCTAGGTCTCTTTGAAAATTTTAATTTTGGTCAATAAATATTATAATTGCTAGACAATTATGTCGATTATTAAAACTTAAATAAGCGTAAATTTTAAAATAATTGGTTCTGATACAACTTCCAAAATATAAAGTTAAGAAATTTATTTATTTGTTATATATATATCGGGAAAAGGGCGTAATCTTATCGTCTTTGATTTCAATTGTTAAATTATTTAACATTTTTTATGTAAAATATACAAAAATGGAAGTACTTTTGAGTCACTTGTACTTGTGTTTATTTATTTTTTTGAATTTTTAACAACTAAAGGTTTCTTTTCTGTAATCAAACAAATTTAACAATTTTCCATATTTTAAATTTACCGCAAAGGCAATGCTACCAGTTTTACAACTTAAATTTTAAAGCCGTTTTCGCTCTCAAGGGCTGTTCAAGGCCCCAAGTACACACACACACACAAGCAAAATACCCACAATGGCCAACACACACACGCAGAGGGCAATGCGAGTCATTCAGTCAGTGAGGCATTTCTCGTATGGCCATTCAGTCAATTCTTCATTCGGCATTCAGAGAGTCCCACATACAAGGCGCTTAAGCCCCGATGTTCAGACCGCCCCCTTTAGGGCCACCAGCGCCCCAGAAAAGTGTGTTTGTGCCATTGAACATGGCCTTATAGGCAAATCTCTTTAAAGCACAGAACTGAAACATTTTCGGGGGAAGGCCCAGTTTAAGGAGCAAAAAAACTTGAGGCAAGAGCGAGAGATTGGCAAGTAGCCGAAGGAGGATGTGAGTGACCTGCGGTGTCTAAGTCCGCTTAGACCTTGTTCTCCGAATATTTGCATATTTAACTAGCGAGTGCCAGAGCCATGCTTGCCACATAATTAATTATGCAAAAGACTCGGTCCTGGAGCCAACATCAAGTATACGCAGCGTGTGCGCTCAGGGTCCGAGACTGAACTATTTTGCATAAGCCACTCACCGTTCGACATGTGACTCGGTGCGATGTGTGCTCGGTGTGTGCGTGTCTCTGGAAATAGATGACAACAAGGTGCTAAAATTATTCATGGCCTCTAATTACAAAACATGATTTTGGAAAACTTGTGCCCAAAAGGCAGCCTTCACAGATTTTCTAGCTACCCCCCGAGCGCTTTGCCGCTTTCCGGGAGTTTTTGGTTTTAATTGATTTTATGCAAATTTAATTTCGCCTGCCCAAGAACAATTACACAATCGCAGACTGTACAATGTTATTGTTAATTTATGCCTTTGCCCAATGATTTTTGAGTTGAACCTTGGGCTTCATCCTCAGGGCTTTCTGTTCGGAGAGCATTTAATTCGCATTAAATGTTATTGGCCATAAATTGCATGATTAATTCATTTGGCTTATTGTTTCTGTGATTTTGTGAGCCAGAGTTAACAACGAGGCGACTGTCTTGGCTGCCTTGAAGCCATTTGCACGCAATATGGGCTAGCCTGGGGAGTTTTGAGTGCATATTTAAGATGTTCAATGTAATATTTATTACAGTTCTGAGAGCAGAAATTACTCTGCTTGATGCTAGAATAAAATAAGATATATTTAAATATTTTATACATGCTTTTGACACAAAATATATTTCTAGACTCGAAACATTTACATAAAATAGTGTATTTATTAATACTAAAAAATAAACAAGGAGATTTTTTTTTAATATTTCCAAAGTTCTATCTGCTTTGACGGTAACTAAGAACATTCTGTTTAGAAACATCATGATGAAATAGCTTGGCCCAGTATAAATATTTAATACGTTATACAAAGTCCCAAAAAAGGTAATCAGATAAACAGACACAAATAAGGGAGTATTAAAATAGCTTTGGGTCATAAATATGGGATATACTGACAGGTAACTAAAAATACATATCGGTCACAACGTTTGACAGCCAAAAATAGAAGACAGAGAAATGACTAATGACTCGCCCACTCCTTGGCAAATATTTTTTGAATGGCTCAAATCATAAATTTTGGTAACGAATTAAATAGTTGTAAGCTATAAAGAGCAAACCAACTTTAACCAAGATAAATATTCAATCTTGTGGTATTTTCTTTCATTTATAGGAAAACTTCTGCTGATGTTTCAATTAAATACAGTGCGTGAAGAGACGGAAAGAAGAAAAACCGGAAGCTAAACTGAAATAGAAATAAAAGAAGGCGAGCTCGGGGAGGCAAATACAAATAGACAGCCAGGATATAACATGTAAATGCGACAGTGCCTATACGTTTTGCTATGTGGGCGAACGCTTAATAGGAAAAGCAAATAGCAACGAGCTCATGGAAAATAAATATAAATAAGCCAACAACACAAACAGCAACAAGAACGGCAGAAAGGAAAAGCGACAAGAAAAGCAATTGGTTGACGCTTTCCCTCGTTGGCGGTCAAGGGAAATTTATTGCATTGCACAAATGAGACACGAGGAAAACGCAAACGAAGCAAAAGCAAACATAGAAGCGCGTGGACATGGACAAGAAAAATAACCAAAAATTCCTCAACAAATTGAAAAATTAAAGTTTCATCTAGAAAAGTTGCAGCGAACGAGAATAGTGAAAACCATGGACCCTGCAATACACAGAAGATATACAATCGGATATGGCATCCTCGCCTGGCTGATTTTTCAACTTTGCTACGGTAAGAGGAGAGTCAAAAGTTTTAATCAACCCCAAAAATATGAACAAGTTTCGCTGCTTCTAAATATAATTCATACGCCATATGTTCCCTCTCAGAGATAACTCATTTAAAATTCATTCAATAATCGATGGAGCAAATCCTGGAAAGACTCTGTCAAGTTGATAAAGTCGGGCGCAAAGTCAAGGCTCAGCTCCTTCCGCCCTTTCGGCAGAAAATCCTTTTTGCCCCCAAGACTCTTTGCCAAGGCATTAATAAACAGCAAGTTTGCCACTGCCGCCGCTGTCTGTTATTTATTTTTAATTAAGTTCAACAAACTGCTGAGCAAAAACTAAACAAAATTAACTGGCAAACAAGCGAAAGTCGCGGCTAACCACTAGAAGGGAGAATTAGGAGAAGACTTTGGGTTCCCTGAGCTGATGGAGATGTCGATTGAGGTTGCCACTGGGCTAAGCACTGAAATTGAAAATATATTCACTGTAACTTATTTGCATATATCTACAGAAATTAGATTTAGTTTCATTTTTTTAATTGTTCTCTTTCACTTAGTTGAGCAAATTACAAAAACACACAATTCAATTTATTATTACTAATTATAAATGCAAGTCTGACCATAAAAAATGTATAATCCTCCCAGTGAACTTTTGATGCATCAGTAAACTATTAATTGTTTTCCTTTTTTTAGCATATACAATTCAGTATCCGTTCGAATGATTGTCGATTTTCACAGCTAATGAAATTTATGCCTGACCGAGCCATAAATTCAATTCATTAGCGAAACCATCATTAATATATTTTATTAATATTAATTTTTGTTTGTGTGCGGGTAAACCTTCAACTTAATTAGCTTGATTGCCGGGAGGCATCACTTGAACAGGAAAAAAGAAAACATGGGAAACTAGAAAGCACCAGCGAAAGTTTCCTGATGCCGCATTTAATTAAATAAATAAACATGCTCAAGTTTTTTGCCATTTCCGTTTCCGTTTCCTTTGCGGCAGAGTTGTCAAAGCAAAAAAGTTTCTGTGGCAGATCTCTGTTCACTATTTAACTTGGCTTCCCTTCCTGCGACAGAGAGCGAAATAATAATGACTGACAAATACAATTTCTGTCTAGACAAACGGGGGGAAAAATTATTATTATTTGCTGGCACTTAGCCGGCCCGGGTTTGAGGTTTTGCTCTCTCCATGCGACTAGGACTGGGGTTGAGGTTCAGAGCGCCGCCTGAATTATAGATAGAAATCTTATTTTCCTATTATGAGGTCACGTACGCGTACGCACGCCGCCCAGCGAGGATCTGGGGGAATTCTGGCTGCCCAAAACGAAAAAAAGAGAGCAACAAATAATGAAATTAAGTTAACGTGGCGCACACTTCTGGCCAAATTGTAACTAACAAAGAGCAGTCACCGATGTCCGAGGGAAGTACACATTTATTGGCAGCACATGAAACTAATGTTGAGCGACACGCACTCCTTCCTCCTTCAATCCTCCGTCTGTATGCCGAATATCCCCCTTATTCAGTTAATGAAAGTTCCTGCCAGACGCCGAGCACTCGAAGCTCCGTCGGAGTGGAGTTTATTAAAGATTTCCCCTGTTTGCTTAGGCATCATAAATACCTATAAGTATTATTAAGTGCCTTTTCTGGCGATTAGGCTGGGTTAAAGTGTTCTTGAAAAGCCATTGAAGGCTAGAAGTTGGAAGGTGCCAACAGATTGTGGGCTCTTTCGAAGGCTTAAAGGCCAATGGTTTGGATAGTAAATAGTTGTAGGGATGGTTTGTACCCATGAATATTATTAGGCCGAGTTTCTTGTGAATAAATCAATACTGTATTTATAAGCAAGTTAAGACCTAAATGAATTTATTTCATAGAATTTGCTTTACCTGAAAATAAGCAATTTAAGCGCTGGCAAGTCGCCATGTGATTAGTTAAAATTTACGTTTTGCATTTAATTGAATTAATTAACTCCGCATAAGGGGATATAATTGGGAAACCATGAAGCTGCGAAATGTCTGCAAGTCGAAGAAAATTATAATTATATTATTACAGCTGCACGTGTGTATACTAGCGGGTGGAGTGATTTAATTGATATTCTAATTAAAGAAAATAAAGTGCATTATGCCAGTCGCTTTGAAAGACAAATTTGGTCGGCATGACTAATTAATTTTGGTCATTTGTCATTTCGGTTAGATGCTTCACACAATTTGTGGTAATTATGGCAAATAATAGAAACCTTGCATAAAATTACGTTTACTGATGTTATTTCAATGACAGAATATTTCGGGGGAAAATTCAAAGTCTCTGCTTATTTTGCTCTTTTCTCTGCGTAAACAAAAATAGAAATCGCAAATATTTTTGCAAACTTCCCTCGAGTCAAGTCGATATAGAAACTTTTGACTTTCCCCGCCCTGCGATTAACCATCTAACAAGAAACCAGCTCAATGGGAGCTGATCGATGGTTGCCAAGCTTTTTTTTGCCACTCTCATCTCTTCTTATACTTTATGCCATATTTTTTGTTTTCCTCCCGTTTTCCATTTTTTTTTTTTTGCGAAATATGCAAATGAAAGTGCGCCTGCAATGCAGCAAAAACTGAACTGAGCTGAGCTGACAACTGGGAGCTGTTGGCTTTGGCGGTGGAGGGGGATCAGGGGCTAGTAGGGATGAGGGGGAGCGGAACGAGGAGTGGCAGACGTGCTCCTGTTTTGTGGCTGCAATGACAACGACCAGGACAACGATGATGCACTCATTTCCAAAGGCACGAAGAGACAGGACAAACGCATCAAAGATTCTGCATACTCTTAAAAAGTAGTTAAAAGCCAATAGGGAGTATTATTGCATGTACATATGAACATTTAAAAATTTTAGGTTGATAGAGGTTGTTCAAATATATTTAAGAAATGAACACTGTAGCATTCATTATAAGAATTTCGAAAAGGTTTTAAAGGTATTTTTATTTAAAAGCTATACAGAAATGCACGGTGACAAAGGGAAAGGCTATTCTACTAGGGCATAGGGTATAGAAGCTCAGACTGCAACTGAAATAAAGACGGGGACAGGACTCTAAACTGGACCGAAAGACGGATAGATATACGGACCATGAAGGAGACTGAGAAGGAGACCAACTTCCGCCTCTGATTGCAGATTAAGCACGTTCTGGGCAACTGCCATGGATGTCGATGTGACACGGCCTGGAAGGGGTTCGGCTGCAGGGGTTGGGGCTGCGATTGATGCGTATTGATGCTGCTGGCGTCTGCGAAACATGCAAAAAACATCTTTATTTGCTCAAGGCTTCGCATCCGGTTGAAACCGGCCCTTCCACGTCCCTGGGACACCCTGAATGCCCATGAGAAAGCCCTCCAACTGAGCCGCATCATAATTTCCTTGTCTCGTCTGCGATGTCTGGAAAAATTTGCATTGTAAGTGAAGCCTTGGTCGGGCCATAAATTCTTGGCTGCCAACTCGTCCCACTTTTCCGAAATAACAATAACAATAACCGGGCCGGAACAGCCCACTTTTGTGGAGCGTTTTTCCAATGAGTTTTCAGTGGACTCTAATAAAATTAATTGCATTTTGCATTTGCCTGTCGAGTTCTATGTATATAGAGAAAACGGAAGCTGAGCCCGGGCTGAGTCGAGTTGAGCTCATGTGACAGTCAGATTTGGATTCGAAATTGCAATTGCTCTGCCGAGAGTTCTTCTGGATGCCAAGAGGCCCTGAGATTGAGGGACTCTGTTTGCATTGCGAATCTAATCCGGCGGACTAAGCTGCTACCAATGGGTTTTTTTTTGGCCCAAATGGTTTCTAGACTAAATAAGATTTAAAATGGTTTTGCTTTTAAATTAATTTAATCTTATTTTGCACACAAAATAGGATTCTAACTCGAATTTATGGCCAAGAAAATATGAAAAATATTAATCAATAAACAAAATAAACTAGGATCCTCTGAATACTACCAAAAGTTGGCAGATCAATCGATTTGCTAGAAGCTTCTCAAAAATACGCTACCCACGAACCCTTGAGGAGTTCATTAGTTGCTTATGAAGACCACCCCTCGTGGTATATTACTTAGCCGACTTTGGCCATTGCTCACCCCATTAAAAAGCCATAATGATATGCAAAGCTAAACTTTGCTCGGCAAACTTCTGCATTTGACACCCAAGCCAGCCGCCCTTTATTCGAATTAGATTTCGAGCACAACTAAACCCCAAAAAGAAACTCATTTCGGGGAATGGGAATGCAAATGAAGGGGGCGGCCAACTTTTGTCTGCGGTTGACATTTGTTGCCCTCGGGCGGCAAATGAAATCATTTAAAAATCAACAATAATTAAGTAGCAAACTTTTGTCAGTGGCGGCGCGGCGGCAGCTCTGCAGCTTGTTCTGCCAAGGTAAAAAGGTGGAGCCGTAGCCACTCTGAGTGATCCCCTTTCGACCATAACTACGACGTTTACACGACATCAAATGGAAAACTTTCCGGCTCCGCCAGCAGCACAATTTCCTTTCTGGCATTCTGGCATTGGCTCTTCTTAATTAAGCCCAGGTTAGATGACAAAACTTTCCAATTTCTGGCTTATTAATTACCTAAGGCGTCGGGGCAACAACTTCAGGTAGCTCCAATTGCGCACTTGGCATTTGTCAAAAATAACTTCCACTCAGCTGTCTGCCTTTCTATTAGGAATTTCATTATGTGGTACAAATTAAAACAAATACTTAAGAAAGTCAGTGAACCTGGTTGTGATTCGTACTTGTGGCAAAAATATAAGCAACCTAAAGGCAAAATTAAATAATAATAAGTTAAAAAGATCACTTAAAGGTAATATTATATTTCCTTATAAAAAAAGTGGTATTTATAAACTTCATTAAAAATTTGCTTGTTCAATATTCAAACTCTTACACAAATAACTCTTGGTGAAGGCCTCATATTGTTCAAAATATTCGTGTAAAAACGCCAACAATTTGCAAAATTGGAAATCTTTGATGTTACTTCATGACTTCAACTTCTTAGGCATTTTCCATTTTCCCCGAGGTTGTTGTCTCAGCGGTTCCTTAAAAATTCTCTTACTTCATGAAGGAAAAGGCGCTCCGAAGAGTTTTCCGCTAGCAGAGAGCCTTTGTTCGGTGAAAACCTTTTGGCAACGCACTTTGTTTGTCTCCGCCAACGAGGCAGGCTCACCTGTACACAAACTATTCGAGAGTGCAAAATGCTAAATTATACTTAAGCCTCAAAAACGCACACACACACATACAAAAAAGCGAGTATATTTCCACAAAGTGTCCGCCAAAGCGGAGCCACGCACCGTCCGGAAAAAAATTGAGAAAAAGGAACTCAAACGACGCCGCCGCCGCAAAGCGGAAATGCACTCAAAGGAGCAAAGCCCATGGTAGGCGTGGTGCCGCGCCCACCTCCTCCAGCCCGAGACTAAGCCGCCCCCGCGGCCCCACATCGACATCAACATCGTCATCGGCTTCAATGGCGGCGGCTCTTCTTTTTCCTGCCTTTGTGCATTGTGCTTTCCATTTGTTTGTTTGTCGCTTCGTTGGCCGAATGGTTGAACGACCACAAAAAGCAAAAAGCCAAGGCTTGTGGCAGGGGTCGAGGCAATGAATACCCTGTAGAGGAGGCCAGTCATAGCGTGGTGTCCCTTGGCGGTTCAAACTTATGTTTTTTCCAGCAGTACTCTCTTAAAAATAATGGATATTCTGTTTTCTCTTATTAAAGATAATTTTTTAAAATGGAGAACTCATTTATATTTTTTGTACCACAACGTATTTATAATATTCAATTTAATTAATAATATTCTATTTAAAAAAATTAACATTTTAATCCACTGTTAACTATTTACAAGCAGTTAAAAAGCCCAAATTTCTTCTTCCAAAAATGGTTAGGCCTAGCATGCTCACCTCAAATTTTAAAAAGATACCAACATCAAAAATCCTTTAAGGCCGCTTCCTTTTTCTGGTAATAAGATGTTGCACTTATTTTTAGGTACACCGTCTTTCTCCCCTGTCACCACACACAGCCCACACAAGCCCATTGTATTTCTTTTTATTTTTAAACTCGGCAGTTATATTATTTTTGAACTTGTCCAAAAATAAACTTCGAAAGCTGTTGACGGCCTTAATGAGGAAATGAGGGATTTACTTTGACTTCACTGCGGTTTGATGCTATTTCTGATTTGACAGCAAGGATAAAGTGGGATTCATTGATTGCAAGATAGCGTTGACACTCAAATGTAATTGTATAAGCTTCAAAGAAAATTACATTAGTGGTTACAAATGCCAGGACATACTTAATAAAAAGCTTGCTCTATTAAACCCGTACTTATCCTTCTTCTGACGCAAGAAATCGAGAATAGTAAGCAAATTCTAGTTACTTTGTTGTGTACAATTAATGGTGGGTTTCTCTGACAGGCATTTATGTTTGTGGGGGAGTTAATCATAGGGAAAACTAAGTCAAAACTGTCTAGGAGACCAACAATAATTACTTAAGCTAAATATCACATAGCTTAGAAATTAAGACTGTTTCTTGATTTCAACCTTAAATAGAATTTTGCCTCAATCCCTTTAATAAATTGATTATTAAAGATATTTTATCTCGTTAACTTAATCCTTAGAATGAGGCAGAACTGTGGTACAGATTGTCTAGCTCCAGCTTTCGCATCGCCCTCCAGGATTGCCCCACTTTCGAGCTGCTCATATTTCGGCTCTGCAATATTAATTTCATATCTCGATTTGTACGAGCCAAATTACCCTCCTCCTTCCAACGCAAAGTGTGAGAATGGCCTACACAGTTTTCCGTCTTTGTCTTGGGCTGTTAAATAAGTTGGCAACTTTTCATTTCACTGCTGCATTGTCTCGAGTGCTGAGTTATATCGCCGGGGCCCAAGAGCTTTTCCACTGCCAGCACCCACGGCAGCATCTTCTCCCAGGGAAATAGGGACTGAAAGAATGGGTCCTTCCAACCAGGACACGTTCCTCAAGTTAGCCGCGTTCGCTTTCCCCCACTTTCCCATTGTGTTGGCTAAACAAAAGCGCATTGTTCTAGTCTGGCTTCCTTCGATTTCCTTGACTTTTATGCACTTGCTGCAAGTTATTTATGTCCTGCCAGTGGCATTGAGACCGCGAAGCAGCGCAGCCAGCCCACAACAGCAGTTAGGGCTTATTAAAGTGGCCAATTTTCTAACAAGCAACTATTTGGTTTTTCAGAGTTCGCGGAATGCCTGACAATGACCGAGATCAAAATTCCCAAGCACATTATGCGCCACGAGGATGCCGTGCTCGGCTGCAAGTTCGATCTGGACGGCGAGTCGCTGTACTCGGTCAAGTGGTACAAGGATGGCTTCGAGTTCTACCGCTATGTGCCCAGAGATATGCCACCTGGCCAGGTCTTTCCACTGCCCGGAGTCGACGTTGAGGTAAGAAAATGATTTTAAATAAAATATTATTTTCGGTAATAGGATAAACATTTTAAGTTCAACATTTAGTTATTGTTCCTCCATATTCTAAACACCTTAAATATTTCATTAAGTATCTAAATAAAAACATTACTAGTACTCATTGACAAATTATGAATCTTTACGTGAAGCAGTTTTGATTTTCGTAAAATTCAAATTGTTCACAATTCAATTTTGGCTAAAATTATGAACAACCTAAAATCAAAATTGCTGCAATCGCTGGAGGATTCTATGCAGCCTCTCGACGACGAGGACGTTGTCTGCCTGCTTGCCCATCAGATCCGCCAGCCATTAAGCGATCCCATCGAGATCAGTCAGGGAAAGAATGAGGATCTGAGCATCCTGCACCTGGAGGATGCCATTAAGTTCAGGAAATCGATGGAACACTTTAATATTTCGCCCACCGCGGAAATTTTAGACGAAGTGATGCCCGTGAAGGATCAGCATCTTGGCGAAATGTTAGAGGTCCTGAACGATCTTGTACCCGATCATGATGATGACGACGAAGGTGAAGAGGAGTTCGAAGGCGATTATGACGAGGATGACGATGATGAAGATGAAGATGACGAAGAGGAGAACAGCGAAAAGGACAAAACGACTCCAGGAAGCGATTGGCATATTTTGGATCCCATAAAACCATTATTTTAAATCTAGGTTTAAACTATTTTATAGTATTGAACTGCTGAAGAAAATCGAGTAAAAGTTCTTTAAATTTATAATATTTTATTTATATTTTTAAATTTTAATATAAGAATATAAGATGGAATTGAACATTCAGTCCTCATGTCTATAAACTATTAATAGGCCAACAATTGCCATTAATTTAAAACTTCTTTTAGTTGCTAAGAAATTTTTTTTAAATATAACTTATTACTATCTGTAAAGTTTACATCACTGTGTTGAAACATTCTGGGTATATTTTTCCCTTTGCAGGGGCATAAAAAAATATAAGTTATAATAATAGGGCCCAACGGAGGACTCCCTTTCTTAGCTTCCTTTCACTTTTTTTACCACAATTTCTAACTTCTTTTTCGTCCTTTCTCTGACTTTTTTTTCAGCTGCAAAACTCGACGGACGTCGTTGTTGTCCTGCGCTCAGTTAGCCTTCAGTCAACTGGCCGATATCGCTGCGAAGTGTCCGGCGAGGCGCCTTCGTTTCAGACAGTTTCCGGTCACGAGGACATGATTGTTGTGGGTAAGTGAAAGTGGGCAACGAAAAAGGCGGCCATACTAAGGTCCTGGGTGGAAAGAGAAGAAAGAGAGACGTAGAGTGAGTCAGAGAGAGAAAGGGGCGAGCTAGGCAGAAGAAAAGCGGCAAGATTAATTGCACCGAGCGGACTAAGCGATGAAAAGTAATCTGTTTGTGTGGCTCTATAGCTGTCTCTGTCTGTATTTCTTTCGCAGAGAAACTCTCTCTCTTTCTGGCACAGAACGAACAAGGGATAAAATATTTCACATTTATTTACATAGTTTATGCCCGGCATTGTTTCTCGCTGCGATTTACAAATTCTCGAGCAGAAAACCTGTGCCAAAAAAGGCAGCAGCGGGCGGCGAAAGAGATAGAA
This sequence comes from Drosophila lini, assembly GCA_018905715.1. Taxonomy (NCBI): domain Eukaryota; kingdom Metazoa; phylum Arthropoda; class Insecta; order Diptera; family Drosophilidae; genus Drosophila; species Drosophila lini. The sequence continues at coordinate 33,092 of JAEIIL010021869.1, forward strand.
AAAGACAGCAACACAGGGTGTGACAGAGATAGAGAGAGCCAGAGAGGCAGACGTCCTTTTCCAGGATGTTTGTGTGTGTGTATGTGTGTGTGTTCTTTGTGTTGTATTTCTCTGGCAAATTGCCCATGTACGTGATGCAATTCTGTTGCTCACTTACAGCTCGGTCTTCCTTCTCCCTCCCCTTCTCGCTTGCTCACCAGCTGCCCTCTCTCTCCCTCTCCCCGTTGTGCAACTTAATTTGAAATTTTTGCGCAATCCAACAAAAATATGGCCAAACGCAATATGAAAAACGGCTGCGGAGGAAAACTTAGAGTGTTTAATAACAGCGGAAAACGGGCAGGAAGCTTCACTGGGAAAAAGATAAATTCTCGATTTAAGATGAGCCTGAAATCTTAGAAATTTTGTTGAGGAATTGATAATACATACATAGTTGGGCTAAGACCTTGACCTTTGATTTATTAATTTCTTGTACACTTATTTGTGTATATACATAATTAATATTTAGGAGTCCCAACTTAGGCAAGATCAAAAATAAAAGGAAGGCAACATTTCTTAACTTTAAAACACAATCATTCAACAAAAAATAATGTGTACTCTTTAAGAACATTACAAAAATGTAAATTAGTTAATATTTTAAATTGATAATAAA
>JAEIIL010021873.1:0-18163 GCA_018905715.1 Drosophila lini
ATATATATTTTTCTCTTTTATTTCATTGTAAGCTCTCTTTCTCTCTCGGTATCTTCATTCCAACCATTAGTCAAAGCGTCAAGCGTAAAATGCTAAACTGAAATTTTGTGTTGAACAAATGTTGACAGCTAACGCGGGATCCGCTGCCTTCCCTCCCCGAGTACCTCACCCCCTCCGTTGGGCAGCTCCATTAGGCGGCGCCTTGACAGCTGCTGGCAGCGATGGAAGCGCTGCGACAAAGTGACGCAAAGTTTAATTGAAATTCTAAAAGGAATTTGCACAAAACACTGGCGGATAAGCAGGAGGAGCTGGCGGAACTGTGGGAAAACACCAAAGGACTGACTTCCCGCAACTTCAAATTAGTTTTACATAATATTAGGTACAACATTGAAAATAAGTCTCCGAGTCTGCATTGCACCTAAATACAAAACAGAGGGATAGACACAATTCTAAAATATATTTTAAGAAGCATTATTCACTGGCATGTAGGATAGAACAAGCTTACTCAAAAGCCGCGGTATTTGATTTTATATAAAAATACAAAACTCCATATGTAAATGCTTTCAATGAAGACTAAACATCTCACACGTTAACCTTTAGTAATAATTTGTAATAATAATACATAATTATAATGTTTATTCCTTTCGTTCTTATAATATTTGAAATAGATTTTATAACAACATAATCAAGAATGTAAAGCCTCTTAATTTGGTGAATAAGTCAACAAAGCTACGACTAGCTTTTAAACGAATATTACAAAAAAAAAATATAGGTACATTTAATATATCCCATTTATCAAAAGAAAGACATAAACCTGGTTCGCTTGAATTCCAAATTAGTTTTGATGCATTTCAAGAACCTCAAGTTACATGAAATTCCAGCGAAAGTCAACTCGAATTCCCTTTGATTCATCAGCCACTTTTGGTTTCTTGGTTGGTTAAGTTGCAGGTCGAAAGCCACTTGAAGAATGAAGAATGAAATTTCCATTTGGCCTTATGAAAATTAAATGAAGCCAAAGCCTCAAACTCCAAGCTTAAAGAGGAGAGGGGCGGAAGGGAAAGAAAAATAAAAGAGGGCTGTAGGAAAGGGCACTAAGGGTGCTAAAGTCAAGTGCCGCAATCGTTTTGGTTTAGGGAGTTAAGTGGGCGTGCCTCTCATATGGCGCAAGCTGTTCATAATTTGCCCGCCCCTTCGCCGCTCAGCCTCTACCTCACCAAAGAGAATCCCGGAAAACAGAAGGAAAATTTTTCAAATTTTTTTCCCGTTGTTTATTTGCCGCTGGGCTTGACTCTTTCTGTCATTCTTCTCTTCCTCCGCTCACTTTTCTTCCCTCATTCTATTTTTCTTTTTTGAAGTTTATTACATTCAACTTTGTTTGGAGCAAAGTTAAAGATTTCCTCCAAATTGAAGCAGACAAATTTAATGTCGAGATAAGAAAATGTATAAGTGACGTACACATGCACACGCAGCCGGGCGAAATTCGAGTTACCAGCAAGATGTGGGATAAGGGGAGGAACATCTTCTGGTAACATGAAACTTTCTTCATCTCCTCTCATTCCTTTTTTTTGGGAAGAGAGGTTTAGAATCACAGCTGGCAGTTGAAAATAACACTTATCGCCCTGGATAAATGGGGGTGCTGTGGGGCTGGTATGGGGGTGGCCTCTATAAAAGTGGGTTTATAGATATGCGATCTTTGCTTTTTATTGGCTTTCATGGGTTGCGAAGGAGGTAAAAAGCTCGCCTGTCGTTTGTAGTTTTCTAACTCAACTTAATCCCTTCTTATTGAAAACCAAAACGAGGCAAAAAGGCTTCCCCAGCCCTTTAGATAAATCTTTATGTGTCTGAAATTCAGACTCTGAATCGCTCTTCTCGGTGGGGTGTGTGTGTGTGTGGGTTTGTAGGGCACGTGCGGCCTGAAAAGCAGTTTGCAGTGGCTTGTGGGCCAGGAAAATGCCTGGCAACGCTTTAGACCAATTCGCAGTCGAGCAAATTTATGACTTGATTACAATACGCATACGCCCCGTGGGCCGGGGACAAAGAACGACTTGGAGTCTGGCAAGTCTGGCGGGAAATTAGGCGGGAAAAGCGAGGAAAAACTTGTGTGCCAGTTGGTCCAAAGCAAATGGCAAATAATGTAATAATATGACAGAAGAAAAGAAGCCCGATAATGCACACAAAAACCAACAACAGCGAACAAAAAATAAGGAAGGATAGATGGAAAAGCAAGTCAGAGGAGTCGGAAGAAGGGGCGTGGCGGCCGAAGGCGTGGCTGTGTAAATTGTGGTGACAACAATTCAATTTAACGCCCCACCGAGCACAGGCGCTATGCTCTCTGGCCATTGTTTTCTCTTCGCTTTTTTACTCACTTATTTATTTTTTTCTGTGCTCTGTTTTCTATTAAATTTCATTTAAATTTAATTTAATTGATTACACTTCCTTTTGACTGCCGCCGACACAAAAGAGCTTGCTTAAATCCATTTAATTGCTATTTAAAACAGCTCACACATCCTATATATTTTGCGATGTCCAGACTGGTAGCTGTCAATTCATAATATGACAGCGGAGTGAGATTGATTGACTGATGGATGGATGGCTGGATGGTTGGATTGAGGAATTGCAATGAGGCGTGCTGTCTGACTCTTGAGTAGCTGTCAATATTTTGGTCTACCAAAACTCCCCTGCTGTTGGCTTTTATGTCATTAAACACTGAGAAAATTTAAAGAAAACAATGGAAATGGGGGAAATAATCGGTGTAACGATATTTAGGCGATATCATTGCGATATATTTGCAAATAATCGATATTCTGTCTCATTTGTCGGCTATAAAAAATAAAATATAATATAATATGACATTGACTATGATATGACTAATTTGATCCAAATTTTATAAGTACTTAATTGGTGTCTATAAGCCTAACTTTCTTAATAATTTAAAACTCAAAAAATTTAAAACATTATTACCATTTAATGATTTTGTGATTAAACAACTCAGAATTTCTGAAAATCACAGATATCTCATTATTTCCATTGCGTATGTCTTCTTACTCTTCTCAGCGCTGAGTTGACAAAATAAAATGAAAAATTATTTCGGCAGCAAATGAACAAATTTTTCATTCTATCAAATTACAATTCAATTGCCTTCAATGGCATGTGTTGTCCTGATGTCGAAGCCTTGCCTTTGTAGCTCACTCCCGCTTTCTATTCGTGCTTTTCCCCTCGACTCAAACACAAACCCAGAGCTAAGCAAATATAATAAGTATTTTTTAGTTCCGACCATTGAATACCCAGGGCACAAATATATTTTGGCAGTACATATAATCAGATATACTAACATATATTCATTATAAATCTCTTATATAAGGTTGTATATATACATATGTGTCTCTGTAAAAGTGTGTATTACTTATATTATTATTTTTATATTATTTAAGTTTCATTTTTAATGTTGCTTAAATATTATAGAGACTTGTAGAAAAAAGTACGCACCAAATCTCCTATCTACAGTTTCCACCATTCAAATATACCCTTCGAGTATCGGGTATCAAAATACACAAACACACCAGCACACACACACATAGATTACAAATCTAATAATCAGCTTGCCACCTAACGAATGGGAAAATGTTGATGGTGGAAATGCGAGGAGGAAAAGCCATGGGAACGAAGAGAAAAGTGAGGCAGAGTTCAAGGGGGCAAAGGAGAAGGGAAAATGCGGTTACTGCTGGCGGTGACATTTGAATTTTTGGCCATTTTAGCGCAAATTTCTTCATTCTTTTTTGGTTTTGTTTGTTGTTGGTACTGTTTATTTGTTTCTGGGCTACCCTACTCATGATTGTTTGGTTGGATTTGGTTCGGTGCGGCGGGTGCTCCTTTCTTTTCGCTCAGTTCTTGTGCTCTTTTGCCAGAAAATAACGTGACATGCATAAATAATTGACTTTTCACAAAATGCGCCATGGCAGCGCCAACAAACAACAAACAAACAAAGGCAGTGGGAACAAGAACAAAAACCAACAATAACAAATGCGGACTGGAAGTAGCGGAAATGAAATATGGCGGAATGGTAAAAATGGCGAAATAGTGAATGCCAAAATGGCGGCGGCCATATTGTATTTGTAAGCAGGCGCGAGCGGGAAAGCGAGAGAGAGCGCATACAAAATGCCATAAAATATTTATTTGCAATGTGAAAGCAGCTGCCACATGACGAAGGAAAAGTCCCGATGAACGAGATAAGAGAGGGAGAGAAAAAGAGAGGCGTACATTTTAAAATTAACCCAAATGGCACATCCACTTCCCATTGATTTCCCTGCCATCCAAATATTGGTCCTGATTGACAATTAATCAACTAAATGGACCTGTTATTCTAACCGTCTTTATAAACAAAGTATTCGCAGGGAATGTACACAATGCATATTCATCTAAACGGACAAATCAATTTGCCAAAATGAAAGCCAAACAAAGCCGAGATATTGGCCAACAACAAAAGGGCAAACAGAGTGGAAAAAGGAAAATTCCAACGGACTATGAACTGAAGTCCGAAATAAAAGCATAAATATTTAGACAGAATCTATTTTACAAAAATAAACCGACCCACCAATTGTTGACTAAAGCATTTACAACATTGTTGAATGACCATGGAGAACAAGACTTTGGGGCATATTGGACAGGATTCTATTTTTTGTATGTGTTTTTTTGACATTCTAAAGCTAAGAGATCAATTCGCAGGCTTTTGCAATATACGTAACATTTATTGATATCGACACTACATGTATTTTACAGGTAATGTTATTTTCAATGTTTTTTTAATAAATTTTTAGCATGGAATTTTACACAAACCTGAAAAGATATTTTCCAAGCTTAAAAATGAAATAAATAAATATACCTTAATTTTCAAGAACACTCCTTAAAAAGCTTTTCTATAATCCCTACAGTTTGAATGGGCAACCATCGAGTGTGGCCCATATTTTAGTGGCAGTTTTTTCGACAATTTGTCGCAAAGTTGTGCTTTTTTCTACAGCGCTTCTGGTTTTTATGGCCAATTTATAAACTCGGCTCGGCTGCGAAAGTGAACGAACAAATACTTTTACTTCCATTGTGCCCACCCCCCTTCCCCCATAATAATTTATAAGCCATTTCTGCGGAACTGTTGCTGTTTTCTGGCACTTCTGGTGAAGCATTTACTCACATGGGGCGGGGGGCGGGCGAAGGTACTCTTCGAATGGTCAATTTGTTGGAGGCCATTCAGAATTATTAATGGGCTGGCTTTGTTAGTTTTTCAGGGGATGAAGGAATACCCATTTTCTGGGAGAGTAAATTCAATTTTGGTTAAAATGTTTTCAATGTAACTGCCTGCCTGGAGCCCTGTAATTGCATATGGTGTGGTGACATATGCCAAAAATGTGACTGCAATTCAGAAAGGAAACGAGGAACGAGAAACGAGCAGCGAGTCCCGACGAGACACGAACATTTTTGGGGGACATTTTGTGCAGTCGTCTGAGCCGGACTGAGAAGGACTTGAATGTCTGCGCATTGTCCTTTCGGTGTTTTGCCCCGTTGTGTTGTGTACTTTATGACTTGTAGTCACTCGAGATGTCCTCCGCTGTCCTGCGCCCCCCTCGTCCTTTTTGTAGCATTTCAAAAGTTTTTGCAGTGTGATTGCAGGCAAACATTTTCAACATTGTAGTTGTTGCTGCTGCGGTGGTTGCTGTTGCTATTTGGGTTTTTAGCATGTGACGCCATTTGTGGCACAGTCTGGAGAGAGCCCCAAGCCTCCCATCACCACTCCCCCTGGAAACTACGCAAGCTGAAAGCAAAAGCAAGAGCCCAAAAACCCAATAGCACTTTTTTACCCACACTCCTCAAGTAGAAATGGAACCAGAAAGGATCTGGAATTCTTAGTTCAAAACCCACACGACGCCTGCTCACACACTCTCGTACCCTTTTCCTACGCCTTGAATCCTGTGTGTTCCAAAGCCCATCCATGTGTGTGTAAGTTCTCAAGTGTTGAAAGAACATTGTTGTTGTTGTCGTTGCCGTTTCTATTGTTACTTGTCCATACCCTCAAAAAAAAGGGATTGTACAAGGATACCCTCGAATTCTTAATTAATTAATATCAACTTTGAAAAAGTATTTTTTATTATTTTTAAGGAATTTAAGGGGGAAAAAAATCAGAAATTTGTATAATATTTTCTATATTTAAAAAATTTAAATCTAATTTCAAAGTGTATTTGTAAAAATTTCGTATTATTCGTATGCTCTATCCAGTAAAAATCTCGAAAACCCGCGGCTTAATCAATTAGAAGTGCATACTCTTTTGAAGGACTCTCTTCCAGGGTGCTAACCAAGTCTCAAAGTTTGACCAACCTTTTTCACTTATTTGCTGTACTAGTCACGGGCTTCCGTTTTGTTTTCTTTTCCGACTTGGACAGGACTGCCAATGCCTGCCACCTTAACCACCTTGGAGCTCCGAGGAAGGGACTGGAGAAAAAGAGGAAATTTTTTGCCTTCGCTTCACCGCTTTGTTTACGACCAAATCCAAAACAATGGCATTTTTTCACATGAGCGCATTCGAGCCAAGTTCTGCTGGCTGTCGTCATACACTTAAACTAAACTTTTCAGCTGCTGCTGAACCGAGCTTTTCCGTGCTCCTTCCGTGTGACTAAAAGTCTTCCTGGCCTCGACTTGTGCTGCATATTTAATCCTTTTCCCAGGCTCCCTTTGGCCAGAAGTGAATTATTACGGGCATCTTTCCGGCTCAAACCGAAGGGTGATATCGGGGCCAGAGGGAAAGCGGGCAGCGACAAGGATATTTCTAGGAGAACGAGGAGCAGTTTGCTCCTTTGGAATTGCAATTGCCCGAATCATTCGACTCATTGGCTTGCCATTTCTGTTTTTTTTTTTTCCTTGCACTTTTCCCCAACTCATCTTTGTTTGCCGTTCGCATTAGTAATACAAATTGCACGGGAAAAGTTCAACAAACTGCATTAAAAATGGAGCAAATACAGAGAGAGAGCGCTTGAAAAACCCCAAACACATTCAGGCTGATGGTAAAAAATGTGCTGGGTCCAAGCTCAGGCTGTTTTTTATTGCCATTTTATCGATTTAATATCTGTGCGATTTGAGAAGTTTTGAAAGGCGAACTTTTTCCAAATGTCCTTCCAAAAAGGTTAAAAGAATTTATAAGCTGAATAATTTGGAAAAATTGATTCAATTTATTAAAGGAATTGCAAGTAAATAAATTATGTTGAGTCTTGCCAAAAAACAACTTTAATAAAATAATATTTCGTTACTCGTAACTACAGTCGGAAAATATTGAGAAATACTAAGAAAGTGTCTTATTTCATCATCTAAGATATATTTTGATTTATTTTATTTATTTAAAATACCTCTCCTTTTCTATTTTTAATAATCGAAAATAACTCAAACTTAATATAAATTTGATTTACAACCTACTGAAGTACAAAAATAAATACAGGAACAGCTCTCATAAATTCCATTAAATTTCATTTATAAAAATATTTATACAGCGTATAGTCTTAATTGAGTATATATCCAATGAAATCGCAATGCGAAATTGAATTTATGGGAAATGCATTAAAAAACAAGAAGGTAAATAAATAATTGTGAATAAAAATCAACTTACCATCGATATTAATTGGCGGAACCGCAACGCACTTTTGGTTGAAGGTTGGTTCCGATTGGTTTGCTTCAATTCGTATTTGGTTGATGCTGGAAAAAACAAAGAGCCGGAAAAATCCGAAATGGAAATATGAATAAATTGATTTATGACGGCAGCAAGAAATCGATGAATCAAATGCACGGTTAAGCAATAAAGCCAAAGCCGTCCGTTTAATAAATGTCCTGGATGGACAGCCTATCGTCAGTGAGGATATATAATGATAATTACTTATTGCCCACAGGACAGTGGCTCAGTAGGAGAGGGGACAGTTAGGGCTAACGGTTTTATATATTTCACTTAACAGCTTTATAAGACTTTCGTATTAAGAAAACATTAAGGCCATCACCTGCAATCAATCTGAGCAGTAGACCTTAATTAATACAATGTCCCTTCCGTATTCCTCCTTCACCCCTCTTGAGCCAAGACCATTATTTAACAATACCATTTTGTGTTTTTATTGACTTTATCGAGTGTCAAAAATAGCATCACAATCAGCAGAGCTAATAAAAACACAAACATCAAGTTGGCAAATAAAAACCTCCAGCCAAAGCCACACCCACAGAGCGAGCGGGAAAGAGAAAACATCGAATATCGAGCACTAAATCAAAAAATAGAAAAGCAGTGGGAAAACATTATGAAATCAGCGAGGCTCAGCCCCATCGGGCGCTCTCCCAGTTGAAAAGGGAAAAAGTTTTGGCGAAGGAACATTACTTGGAAGTATACTTATGTCATATTATTGACGATGATGGCAAATGAAGCGAGAGGAGCGTTGGAAATGAGGCGGGGATCAAGGGGGGAACGTGCCTGTCTGTCAGCAATTTCATCAGCTTAAACTGATGACAGTTGAAAAATGTGCTTCGACTTTTTTTCTCCTTTCTACCATTTTTCCTGGCTGTTTTTCTATATTTAAAAATACATAAAATGGCGGTTGACATTTGACGGGAGGAGCCGCGAGAGAAATGAACACTGAGGAAAATATTTTAAGCACACTTTTGTAAGATTTGAAGAAGTTTAAGAAATAGGTATTTTAAAAATATTTATTTTTAAATCGAAATGTTTAAAATTTGCAAAACATTAAATAAAGCAAGCTTTAAGGCTTTATTTGTCTTAAAAGAAATAATTGGTGTCATTCGGTTTATATTTCAAGTAGTTTCTCTTTAAAGAATACAATGTCTTACTTTATTTAAAACAATATTAAGTAAAAATAACTTTTCAATTTAAAAGGATCCTGGTTATGGATTTCATTTCAGTGCAGTTAGCTGTCAATGACGTGTTTCCTGTTAGGCTACAGAGAAAGGCAGTCAGAGGCAGCTGCGTGACATTTTGCAAAGTGTGACCCCTCAGCCTTATGCAAATGACTTGCGCTGCCTTTGAGCGCTGATGTTTTTCGACTTTTTTCTCTTTCGAGAAGGCCTTAGTGCGGCTTGCCGAAAATCAAACAGTAAATCGAAAGCAAGCGCCGCAGGTGTCCTGTGACATTCAAGCCAGGCGTTTGTGCCACAAAGTGTCAAGCATATCAGACGACAAATCGGCCACAAACAGTGTCAAATATTGCCACCACAGAGGCAGGCCACACTCGAGCCACTCGACTCAAAGCGCCTCCCACATAACCCGGAAGGGAACCACCCACAGCAGCACATACAGTACCATACCGCAAGTGGGAAAGTTATATCCTGCCCCTTCCCCCACAAAACTTTCCACACGCCGGAACAATTTGCTTGGCTCGGAGACAAAGCCCTCGGCCGAGGCTGTCCTCTGCATAGCAAATATTGCTTGTAATTTAATTAATCTCCCACGAAAGCATGAAAGTTTGACCTGAAGCTAATGGGAATGGGAATGGGGACGGATTGTGGGATTAGCACAGTAAACTTTCGCAGCTGGAAAACTATGCGTGGCTTGTGCAATCAAGTTTTCAGTGACTTTGGAAAAAATTATATTATTTTATAAAATATTTATATTTTCTATATAAATAATCCGAAATTCAAGGGAATACCATGATCATCATGTGTCAACGTTTTGAGTCAGAAAATGAGTAAAAAGCGTAACGTCATAGGATTACTACCACCTCCAATATAAACATTTCAAAACGGAATTTACTGTTTTGGAATTAATGAAATCTGTCAATCTCAAATATTTGTTTTGACTAGCTCACTTAACGAGCCCCCACTGTTTCCGCATCAATTTTTGGATATCAATTAAATGCAAAACACAAACACAAGACAAGGGCGTCGAGCGGAGCGACGAAAATCTATTAGGAAGCCAGCCGAAAAGTTTTGCCAATTCTGGCACGCACTTTGATTAATTTTAAGACAATAATCATAAAGGAGGTTCAGTCTCCCCGCTCGCTCCGTGTGCTGTCTCGCTCGCTCCCGCTTTAATGCGTTTACGTGCCTGCGAGAATCTCTATAGCATACTTATCCGGCTGGCGCTCATAGAGAACCCAGGCACGTCTCCTGCTCCGTAGTACGAGTATTTGCCTCCGTTCCTTTCCGGGTTAGTTAATTTCGCCGCCTCGCAGGCAGGAACTTTAAGTCGATGGAAAACTTAATCAAAGTTCCTTACGGCTACCCGTAGCTCTGGCGCTCAGCTCCTTCTGGTCCTGCAGCTGGGAAAGTTTCTCTTTCGGGTCGGTTGGGTTCGGCTTGGTTTGGTTTTGGCCCAAAAGAGTTTTGGGCACGCAACACTACGGCCAATGGCTTCGTTAACTCGTTCGGGGGCTTCCCTCTCGGTTTTCCGTTTTCACCTGGCCAAACGGTTTGCGTGTTTGGATGTTATTTATAATATGCTAAGCTCCTTGCTCGCCTCTCCTTTTGGCCTCGTCTGAAGCTCGCCGGAAGCCTTCAACTTGACCAAGGCAGCAAGGCAAATAAGGGAAAAAAACACTACTTAAAGATCTTACACTGAAAAAGATAAATAATTCTTTTAGTGCCAGTTTTCTTAACAATAATATAAATATAAAAATTGTTAAGAACTTTCCTTTTTAACAATTATGGATATTAAAAAGTTGATGGTCAATCTTGTTGCTCTACTTTCTGTGTTTTCTACTTTTTAAAATTGTATTGCTTCATTTATTGTTACATGTATAATTTTATTTGTTATTTGTATAATTTAATAAAATGCTGCATCCTGAACCTCGGGCGCCACTTAACATTTCTTTAATTTTCTCATTCGATTTTATTAATATAAATTTATAAATAAGTACTTTATGACTAATTTTGAACACTGTTAGACACCTTGCCCTTTTCTCTAGCCGCTCTTCCTACCGAAACTCTTCAATGGGTTTTGGTTTTGCCTTTGTGGCGTTTAACTTTTAATTGGATTTCAGTTTTGGCTTAGTTAATGGCTAAATGAGTTCAACACTCGCTCCTGTCGCAGTTGTTTTTTATTGTTGTTGTTGGTGGTCTGTGCAAAATATTAGCGCATAATTTCAACAATTACTTCCACCGACTGACCACTGAAAACCCCTTTGCAGGCCCTCGGCTGCTTAATCATTTGCATATTTCATTCGAATTTCAACGTTTCACTCGGGGTTCCTTTGAATAATTATCCTGCAGCAGAAGTCTGCTAGTTTAAGCTGTGATGTTAAAAACTTGGTTAAGGTTTCTATTCAGCACATGGGAATCCCTACTTTAACTTGTTTTAATTTAAAGAATATTCTGGGCTACCTTTCTCCCATCAAAGGTCAGTTGATCCCTAGGCTCCGCACATTCCTGAGAATAATTTCCATATTAGGTTCATTGAAATGGATTAAAAGGAGCTCTAGGAAACGAACAGAAAAAAAGAGAAAATTCCTCACTCAGCTTAACCAAAAATTTCTTAACAAGCAAAATGCCAAATGCCACCCAGAGAGTCATACCCCAAAAATCCGAATTTAACCTCTCATCACCCCCGGAACACATTCCGACCCGTACCGCCCGTGTAAACACATTCAGCGCCATCAACAATTTATCACGGCAAACTGAACGAAATCTCATTTGCAAAAGAAGTCGGAAAAATGGGCGGGGAAAAAGTTCACCAATGTTTGCGGGGCGGGGGCTGCTCCCAGGGCTTGTCAAACTGTTTGGGCGGGGAGTGGGAGGGAAAGAAAAAATCCAAAAAATAAAACATGACCAGACGGAAGCTGCGACAAAGCAAATTTATGTTTTGGGGCAACAAAAGCCAGGAAAAGCGAAAGGAAATGCGTGCAAAAAGGGTTCTGGGGAGTCTGGAAAGTTGAGGGAAATAAATAAGGAAATAACGTTTAACTTTCGCCGTGGCGAGGGGCAATCAAATTGTACAAGCTGTGCCTGGGGAGAGTTTTCCATCTCCCGGATTTGCCTCCCTGCCTCATTTATCAAAATCACCAGAAGAAATAAAGAAATATGAGCGTGGAGTCGGGCAATTTACAATGCTGATCCCAATATGATTGCCATGCGGAAAGAACTAGGAAGAGTGAGAGTTGGCAAAAATATATCCTTTATTCCTTTTTTCCTTTGTTCTTTGGCATTGAAAAATGAAAAATTTTCACCAAGAGCCAAAAAACAAAGGAGAGAAGTCAACAAGCACCGAGTGGATGCAGGCACTTGGTCGCCATTAGAGGAATGTGTCACCTAGCTCCTTGCACCAACCACCCACCCCTCACATCCTTCGTATGAATCGTCCTTTTGGCCACTGGCAAAATTGTTGCAGCCAAATTTACGCAAACATTTGGCTCTAGCAATCTCGAGACTTTACGGGGTGACTCAACTTGGACTCTCCGGGAGTGTGTGTGCCGGGTCTTTGTCTCGGTCTGGTTAATGGTGCACGAGGACTTTAAACTTTTTTATTGTCAAGTGAAAAGTTTTGGTCGCCACTCGTTTATGCGTTGCATGAACTCCACATTTTATTCGAGAATTATACAATTTTGAAGATGGAAGTGTACGATAAAATACAAAGAGTAACTCTGGTAAAGTTAGAAAATGCATAGGAACGGGGATGTTCATTAATTATTTATTTTATATCAGTAATAATTTATTTTATATCAACAGAATTTCAAAAACAATATTTTCAAAGACTTCAAAATACGAACAATAAAACCCAAGGACATGTTACATGAACCTTTACCAATTATTTCTCTCAGCAATGAACCCAGGGTACAACCATGTGCCACCACCAAAGTCCTCATTATTTTGCACGAACATTTTTCTCAACACATCCTGCCACAAAGACACACACACACAGAACTGGTGGCATGTCAAAGGATAGGATGGGAATCCTTGCCGAGCTCCGTATCCTGGCTCATTGCAGCAAATGATAAATTTTGCATTTTCTTGCATGGTCTTCACATTTTTTCGGGACTGTGTTCCTTTGTTGTCTGGCGCGTGGCATTAAGTTCTTGGCAGCACAGATTGAGTGTCCTGGCAGGGAATAGTTGGATATATAGAGGGGCCTGTATAAAAAGGAAAGAAGGGGAAGCCTGGTGTGTCATGTAAATAAGTTGCAACGTTGCTGCTGCAGGGATTTGGTTCTCAAAGTTAACGAACAGGCTAGATCCTTCGTCACTTATAATTTATGGCCATTTGAATGGCGGCTTAAAGGGACAAGGAGCCAGGAGCCAACCTTTGACTAAGCCCAAGCTCAGCAGAGCTCCATCCCTCGAGCAATTTGGCGAAGCAGATTTCCCTATCCTCCACTACTACGTATTCCCACCTGGCATAAAACAAATGAAACTGTTTCCATTTCCCACTTCATTAGCATTTCGTGCTGTCACGTTCCCCAAAAATGCCCGCCGCCGACTGGGTCCCACATGGCACATTCGCATCCTGCCATTAGGGCAGGCCTGTAAATCAAATTGCTGGGAACCCTTTTCTCGGGTCAAGACATTCTATTAGTTGGCCATTTTCACGCCCCAAACGGGTGCTCTGCAAATGAACCTTTAAACTGAGCCCCGTAAGGTGACCCCTCACATATCGGCACCTCGAAAGACACCCACACACACCTTGCACCCACCCATCCAACCCTCCCACACACACAGCTGCTACGCACGACACACCCCCGAACGCCATTCCCCTGTACCATGGAATGTCCTCTGACTAGGCAAGCGCATTCAAACATCAATAAATTAAAGGTACAAATGTAATTTCGCAGCCCGACAACGATGGGCAAAAGAAAATCTAGAAATACCAAGCCGTAAATAAGGTGAACTGACAGAGTCGAGGCTTTAAATGCTCTACGAAATCGATATCCTTAGTCTTGTAGATAATATCAAAAATACCAAAAAGTAATACAGGATTTTACCGAAGGATTGGTTTCTTATTTGGTTTAATTATAATCCTTTTTAATCCTGTGCTTGTTTATGATTTTCCTTTAAATTTGAATACACTAAGCCTTTTAAACCAATAAAATAGTAAACCAAAAAATTAGTGATGATGTAAATATGGTGCAGATTTTGCCCAAACCCACACAATTTATTTTTCATTTATGTTAAGCTCTTTTTTAAAATAATAGTGCCCGCTGAAAGGGCATTTGAGAAAAGGAAATAAAATAGCGGCAGAGCAGAAAAAATAAATAAATTTATATATATTTCCTCCCCATTTTTTGGGCAGGACATAGATTAGGGTGTAGCCATGGCAATGGCTGAAAATGAAACCCCCCGCCCAGGTCACGTCTTAATGTCCTACTCCCCCTATCGATACTCCCCAGTCGTCCTTCCCCAGTTAGTTCACCCTCGGCAGGCGCTCATGTCGATTTTAGCCTGGGGCAATATTTTACTCATTTTATGACACGCATTCCTCATATATGTATGTACATACGTACGACCGGAAAACCACCTTTTTCTAGCCAAACAAATTGCAATTTCCAGCCGAGACTGTTTATAATGTGTGTTGTTGATGAGATGAGAGCACTTTCAATCTGCCATTTTGCTACCTTTACACCTCATCGTCATCTGCCCATCATCATCATCAGGGGCTGGACACCGAGTCGAGTTCCACATTAGGGGAAGGTGAGTAGTCCCCACAGGTGGATGGAAACCGGGACTGGACTGCTGTAGGCCTGAAACCCCTCCCAAAAAAAAGCAGCTGCAAAAAGGAGTGTGAAGTAATGCGAATTGAAGCACTCGCATGACAACTCGCCGACCCCTGCGAAGTCCCCCTGTTTTTATGCCCTATCCATTACCGTCGGCTTGCCCCTTCGGCTGAGTGAAATTAATGGGTCGGAAAGTGTTGAGATTAATCATGGCGGCCGCACTGGTCGCGGAAGTAACTGCGTCCCCATTTATGTCCTCAAATCCCTGCTCCAATGTCCCTGCGCCTGTGCCTGTGCCTGCTGCTGCTCCTCCTGCCTGCTCCTTCTGCCGCTGCAATTGCTCATTAAGATCTGACGCAATCTGGGCAACTTTATCATGCAACCAAAAGCTTAAAGCCCCCGGTAAATGGGGCTGCGAGGAACTGGAATTGGGACCGTAAAAATGGAGGCAGACCTAAGGAAGCATTCACAGCAGCAGTTTCATGAGGGAACAGGAGAAGGGGAGAGAATGTGAATACCTGGTATATGAGACTTTAAGCTAAAGTCTAGAATAAAAAGTAAAATATATTCACGACTTGAAGGCACCCTAAGACAGAAATACAATGTTAAGTAATATGAATTCTATACAAATAATATTTGAATCCTTTTCTTTTCATTGTAATATACTTCTTACTTACGTCATTTAGTCTTAATATATAATTTATAATAAGAAAATTGTTTAAATAATCGTAATAATAATCACAACAACCATGCCCTTTCCCTATTTTTCTCTCAAGATGAACTTGTTTCCTATATAAAGTATTCCGTTATGTATTTGTACATATTCCAGGGTACTCAAAGCATTAAAAATGGAGCACAGACCGAAGAACCTAGACAGGGAACGAAAGACAGACAGAAAGAAAAAGAGAGTGGGCCAAGGAAAAAGACAGATAAACAGACCAACGGTCTCGACATAGAAACATAAATTAAGCCGAACTCTAAGGCAATGTGGGCAGGGCTTGGATGGGGGAATTCAAGGAGTCACCAGAGCCGGACTCCTGCAAAAATTTGAAAAACTTCCGTGCGGGCGAACAGAATCACAAAAATGTTTTAGGCCAACTTTCTAGCACTCGGACCACTCGGGCAATCTGAATCTAAATTAGAGAGTCCGGGAAAGGTGGTAAAGTAAGCAGAGATAAAGACAGCAGACAGTTCTCCGCCCCTCCGCCAACTTCGTCTAGTCACAGCCTAGTGGAAAACGCTGGGAAATGTACATATCAGAGGGCGTGAAATGCGATAGGGAGCGGGAAAGCACCAAAGTTGACTAAGTGACACACATAGATAGCATAGGCACACTCGCAAAACAAATAGAAATACTCAAACCATTAGATAGAGGAGTTTTTGGTGATATTAAAACCTCCAACAATTAGGTCGTGATAAATGGAAGGTGTTGAATTTAGAGTAAAGAAAAACTAGCTTTAATCAATATTAAGTCTTTGATAAAGTTTTAATCTAATACTATCAAAATATAGTACTATCGCTCTTTGCCTTCTGGTTTTTATAAATATTTATTTATTTATATTTAGTTTCTAGACAATATTATAAATCCGTGCAAATATTATTAGATAATATACCTTTTACTACAGTAAATGGGAAGTCTTCATCAGAATAAAATTCCTGCTATATTGTTAACAACTTGATCTGGCCTTCTGACAATTTGTAATCCATTGAAGTGAAGTCTAGCATCCGTTATTATGTGACACCAGAAACCCTAAAATCGGAGACCGAAAACCAGAGGCTATTTTCGAGTCATTTTTCAATATTTTCCTTGCATGTGTCTTTGGCTTTCCACTCGTTTGTTACTCGAGTCCAGAGTGCAAAATGATAAATATCCAGGGACAGCAGAGAGACACAGGGGCGCAGGACATAGGACACTCCAACTGTGACTACAACTTCTGCGACCCCGGATCTACTCCGACCACTCGTTCGTCTTTTCTCATTTGCACTCGAGGCGACTCAAGTGGCACACTGGCTCCACTTGGTCTCCCACTTTTCGGAGGGGTTTTTGTGTTTTATGGCCCGGCCACTTGAAGTGATATTTCCTCAATTGATAGGCGTGGACCCGCAGGGAGCTCCTCCTCCTCCTGGTCCTATAGAATGACTAAGTTCCGGCGGACATGAGACAGTAGACAGCCTCAATGCGGTTATCGACAAAGATTTTCAAACAGGCTCCTCCGACAGGCTCCTCGTTTCCCCCGGAGGACACTAGCTAAACACGTACTTTTCAGCGTCTGTCAAACGTAAATGAACGAAAGGAAGCGGCAGACACATCCGTGGGAGGATGCCAGAAATAAAAATGGACAGGTGGTGGCGATAGATGCGGAATGGGAATGTGATGGGCTAACCACAAACAACGAAAGGGGAGCTCTTCCGCTGCCGTTCAGTTCTATGAAAGTTTTGACATTTGGCTCAAGGTATTTCCCATCACTATTATAACAATAAGGATCATCTTTTTGAATGCACCACAACCTTTTTTATCTCCAGAGTTTATTTTAATTGTTATATGAGTCAGAGTAAAACTCATTCCGTCCCTGTGCTTTAATTATAGTTGAATTTGTATAAGTGGATTTTGTAAACTAAACAAGCCTTTCAATGTAACGATTTGTCATCATTCTCTCACTTTTGCTTTTTCAGACTTTTTGTTATTTCGACTCTAAGTTTATTATTTTTATTAAATATCTAAAAACAAAGTAAAAATGTTGTTGCTTTGTGTTATTAGTGCTGTTCTTAAGCATCTTATAATATATATATTTTTTTAATCGTTAGAACTTATACGTAGAGTTTCTAAAAAATTATCTCAACACCGCTTTTAACTGCACTTAAAGTTTGTTCCATTATATATTGTACAAAAGGTCTCAAAGTTCGGCGAGCAAAAGAAATTCCCTTGATATTCTTCCGCCTGTTATTCTTATCGATTTTTGGTTTACTTTGGTTTTGCTTAGTTTCCCTCCACGATTTCCGTGTGTATGTCTGGCTGTGTGTATGTGTGCATTGTCGGAAAATAAAGTTTTCTTTTTTCATCTGGTTTTCGGCGGAGTAACATCGAGATAGAGGGAAACCGAGGGGCAGGGCGAGAAGTAGAGACAGAACTGTCAAACAATGCGACGGCGAATGGCGTTTGAATAACACTGGCAAATGCAGTCGAGACTTGGGGATTCCAGAGAGTAGTGGTAGGGAGTAGAGGATGAGGGTGGGTGGTAGGCAGCAGGCCAGTAGGGGGTGGAGCAAACACTAACAGCGACAGTTCAAGCTGAAGTACCTCGTGTACACAATTGTAATTTTCGTAAATCTGAACGACAACGAACGGCACGACGAAAAAGCCGAAAAAGCAAGATGAACTCGGTGTTGTAGGGGTCAGAGGGTAGCAGCAGAGAAAATAAATAGGAAAATATAAATAAGTATAACCGTAAGTTTAAATAATAGAACCGACCCATCGAACGCAAATGCCGCGACTAGAGTGTAGGG